>BMAO01034555.1:0-21181 GCA_019973975.1 Trichonephila clavata
AAAAATCGCCAAATTTTTTTCCGGCGACAACAGTTGCCAAGGGAAGCACAGGGTTGCATTCCCCCCCCCGCCTTCCCCCTTAGCCGCCAGGAAACGCCGCGATACTCCCCCCCCCCTTCTCCCTTCCTCCTGACTAAACAGTTTTGCAAAGTTCCTGTCTTTGATCTAAGTTTACCTCCCCCCCCCCGCCACCTCTGTACGAAAATTAATGGTGGGGGATTCTTTCTAACTTTAATAGAAGCATAAAAATGAAACATGTAATATTTTTTTCCTACATAATATTAAACTAAAAAAGTAGTGAAAGGACAAATTTTTATAGAACTAAATGTAAATAGTTAATGATTATTTTAGCAATACTGCATTGAATTTAAGAATAAAAATCTATTTTTTTAAGTGATTCAGAATAGTAATGAACAAATTGTTCTATTTATCACCATTAAGCCTAGAAGAGAAACATTAAAATTTAACATATTAAAGCAAATTAACATTAAAATTAAAGTCATAAATTAAATATAAGAAGAATCTTTCTTGCTTACATTGAATAAAATAAATATAAATAGAATTAACTTACCTTGCAGCACTTTATATATAAAAAATTGTCACACAATGGCCAAAGTCATCACTTGTCAGCAAGATAGATTGTGGTAAAAATCATGGTGATAAAAAATCTTGATTAAATTCCCCTTTTAAAGAATTTGACCTAAGCCCCTCTCAGCCCAGTTGATGTCCCTAACAATTTTTAAAAACTTATTGAAACAATCCACTTCCTGCTGTTTGCTTCATTTTCTAAACTTATATACAGCAACAAATGAAATTTTAAATCTATTTTTCTATTGCAGGTAGGGAGTGAATCTGTAACATGCTTCCAAGTGCCTTCTATGGTATTTGTGTGGCAATTCGTTACTGGATTTACAAAATGAAGGCTATGATTTAACGTCAAATGATCAAACCTTCTTGTATTAAATTTTTAAATGCCTTCCATTTGTTGGAAAAATCATAGTTCCAGGCTCTATCCATTCCTTTAAAATGTTGACTAGAATCTCACAAGATCTGTTGTGTACTGCTTCCCCTCTGAATTCGATTTGTCGACTTCTGCATAATATAGAATAACTTCAATGACAAATTGCCCCCAATCTGCAACTGTACCAGAAGATAAATAGAAATAAGCGTTGGTCTGTTTTGTTCTGGTTCCCATGATCAAATGATAAGTGAGACGAAAAATCTCATTTAATTTTAGTTTGCTGCAACTGAACCACAAGTCAAGATGTATGGTTTTAGTTGAACTACAAGCCATGATGTATGGTTTTAGTTGAACCACATATCTTGTTATTCCTGGAATTTCTGCTAATCTATGATTAACCATCTAAAATAGAATTTTTCTTCTCAAACTTCATCAGAACATTACAATTTCAGTAAAAAATTCTAATTTAATCAGATGAGTTTTTCTTGCAAAATCTAAAAATAGTTTCCTATCCCTACATATTTCATAAACAAAATCAAGATTAAATACTCCCTTTTTCTCCCCCAATGTGGCCTTTTTTGCTAGAAAATAAAACAGGAACTGTTTTTGACAGAACTTTCTTATACTTGGGATAAACACTGCAAATAGTCCCATGGTTAGAGGGAACAGGTTACAATATTTAGAGGTAAAATAAAATAACAAGGTTTTTAAAATTTAAATTAATCTCTTAATAAATTAATAATAATAATGTAAAAATTGATAGTCAGCCTTTTCTATAACTGGAATAATTTATCAATAAGTAAAAATGAATGTTAATAATAAAAGAATATATTTCCTAATAATGACAGAATTTAGTCAACCTAAGCAATAATTAAATAATTTTTCAGTAATTAAAAAGAAATATTAATAAGTAATATGAATAAGAAATAAGGTAATAATAATAAAAGAATTGAAATACAACCTAATAATGAAAGAATATTCAACCTAATCAATAATTAAAAATAAACTTTAATAAATATTAAATAACTATTTTTTATAAATAATTTTAATATTAAATAATTATGATTATTTTTTTACTATTAAATAAGTTTTCTTTATAAATAACAAGAAATAATTGGAAATAAGGCAGTGAGTTCTTGTCCGGAAATATCTATGTTTGAACAGTTGAAAATCCAAGTTGAAAAGAAGGGTGTCTGAGAGAGAATTCCATAGCCCCCCCCCCCCCCCCCCCCAAAAAAACATTACTGCTCTGATTGGAAAATTCGTCATAAAACGAAAAACCCCGTGGAACCCGACCCGGACCGGAAAACAGGGGAATCAGGGTAGACAGAATCTGGCGCAGAATCGCCCGAAAAGGGCGCCAAAAAAACTGCCAAAAAAAAAGTCCGTATATCGAACTTGTGCCAAAATACAAATTCAATAAAAATCATAATTTGAATGCTGGTTCCAGAAAATGTTTGAAACGCAAGCTTTTATTATTTTTAGATGGTAATCATGCGACGTTGAAATAAAAGTTTTTAGAATTGGTCAAGAAAGAGAAATTTGGAATGTCTTTTGCATCAAACAAACCTCAATGGGAAGAGCATTAAATTTGTCAGATACAGCGTCGTACGCAGAGCACTTTTATAAAAAAAAATTTTTTTTTAAAAATGAAGACAGACATTTAAAAAAAATAAGTGAACCAGATAAAGCGCCGAGGTGAAATATGTGTGGAGTTTTATGGAAGGAGTTCCCCCAAAGTCCAACCTTTTTTTCTCCTCTGTCGCTATGCATTGGACGGTGAAACGACAAGTGTGATATAAAATTTTCTAACACCATAATTTTTAAATTATGGTGGCGTCATTTAGTGATAAACTTGTGAACTAAATGTTTAACATTAACACAATCATACATCCACACAAAAAAATTTTAAGTTAAAATTAGAAGAAAAATATATATTCTCTCGTAATTCCGAAGGTTTACCTGGAGGGGAATTTTCAAATATGTGGTCTAGCGAAGACTGATGATACTTGGCGAGAAAAGAACTAGATTGTTCGTGTTGGTTAAATTTTTAGTAAAACCTTGGGAATTTGAGATGAATCCTCGAAAATTTTTGATATTGCTTTTTAACATGTGGTTCGACTTCTAACTCTGGAGATATAAATTCCCCTCATCTGAAATTTTCTTACGTGGTTCTGTTCCTTTCATTCTTTAATCTGTTATTTGAATCGCCTCTTTTTCTTTACAACTAGAATCCCTGCGTAAAATCTCAAATAGATTTAAATAGATTTAATATTATGGAATTATTACTTAGATAATTATTTTAATTTGGATACATTTTTATAAGAAAAAGATCAGCTGTGCTGAAGGAAAAAATGCTACTCTTTATATCTTGTTCTTAATTAAAACTAAACTTTGTACATTAAATTGGGCCGGAAAAAAATTATTTTATTCGATTGCTATGTTGTAGAAAAGTTACCTTTCACCTAGCAAAGCAAGAAGAGAAAATATTAATAAATAAAATCGCACCAAACATTTTGAAAAAACTGGGAATAGTTTGTTATTTTTATCAATTTTCTGTGTGTGTTGTTGTTACTAATGGCACCTGTCTGACGAGGTCAGATCGAGGCCCGCGAAATTCATCGCGGCACAGGGCTAGATGTACGCCTTGTTGTTAGCCTTAGCTTTGAGCTTAATGCTGGTGACAGAACGGTTTTGCTCGGTTCCACTCTAATTTTGAGGGAGAACTTACTGGGAGTGATCAGAGGCCTCCCGCCTCTCTTCCCCTTCAACCAGCCTTACGAGAGGACTTGCGGCTCGACGGCTGTTTAGAGTACACCCATGCCACTATACATTTTCAAACATCCATGCCTTCTCCCCGATTCGAACCCAGGCCCTACGGCACCGCAGTCACTAACCACTATACCGGATGGGTGCGTTTGTCGGAATGTAAGAAACATTACGTTGAAAATCTGTTGTTTATGTTTGGTTCCTGATTTGTGGAATTTATTTCAAAAACACTAGAATAAGACAAATGAAAAAAAGCTCTGATATATTAAATAAATAAAATTTCTATAACAAATATTGTAGGTTAAGGAGTAGAAATTTTTAAGAAATCTTGTAACTGCATACATTTGGATATCCTGCTCTGTTATGCAAATGAACTTGCACGAATTTAGTACGTATAATTACTCAAAAATTCACACAGATTATTTCAAAAAAAAAAAAAAAAAGGCTTAAGTCTTACTAAAAATACAAATCGTATATTACTTTCTTTGTATTTTAGGCTTCATAACAATTGAATGTCAGTCTCATATCTACTAAATCAAGAATAAAAATTTAAATAATAAAGTAAAGTAAGCAACAACAAAAAAAAGAAAGAAAAAAATAGACAGTAGAATTTTTTTTTAATTGTATTATATATATGCATGCATGTGTTGCGGGAAAGACCTTTTTTCTTGTATTAATAATATCGTGCTTTTAAGTGAATATGCATTTTAATTTAAAAACATCTACTTTTATATATTGTGTTTTGTTCTATTTACATTTGTTGAATTCATTTGATACTGTTAAGCATTTCGTAGTACTCCAATATATGATTTAAATCTCTTTTTGACTTTAAGTAATTATTTACAAAAGTACAGATTTTCAAGTAACTTTTTTCAGTAAGATATTGAAAAGACGAGATGTGTTAATATTTTTAAAAAGAAATTAAATAAAAGCTTATTTAAAACTTATTTTCATTCTGTATTTGTAAAATTAAGGAGAATTTAAGTATATATATTTAACAATTTCACTTGAATTAAGACTTTGCAGGTAGAATCTATAGATGTAGTAGCAGCTATTGAAGGGTTGAGGCTTCTTGGTATTTTAAAATCCACATCCATTTTGTTAATTAAAATACACACAACACAAACAGTGACGAAACAAAAAACAAAGACTCGTAAACATTAACACCATATACAAAAGCATTCTTTGTTCGCTCCAGAGTTCTCAGCTTTTATAATACGCTTTCAGAATACGCGTATGATGCAATATTGTGTGTGCATCATTGTGTTTTAAAAAAACCTCGAACGTGGCAGTTTTTTTAAGAGATAAAGTTGTAAACAATATATTTCTCGTTAGGCGGATAAACTGAAAATTCATTATGAAGTAGTCTTGGAGGGTTCTAGACTATTAAGCGTGTCTGAATTAAATAAAATCCCTCTACAGAACATTTAAGTGAGTTATTGTATACATTGTGAAAATTATTATAAAAATGTATTATTAAAAAAAAAAACCTAGTCAACAATTTACAACAGAAGTCATCCAAATTTAAATATATATTCGAAATTAAATTCAGTAGCATAGTCGTTTTGAATCAATAAAGGAAGGGGAAAAGGGGGGTGGGGCATTTGATCCATTTCCACAGAAAAAATTGTGATGGACTATACTGATTTTCACTAATCTCTTTTTTTTCCCCTTTCAATCAAAATATTTATTTCAACCAACCTTCATCGGGAAACCAAACGTGATTTATGTAAATGAAAAATGTTATATAAATTCGGTTTTCACGAATTGAAGAGAGCTAAGTAAGAAGAAGTGAGAAGTCAAGTGAGGTGATTTAAAGTAAAGTGAAGAGAGCGAACTGTCGACACGTAGTTGTTGACGAGTTAAGCGAGGGATACGTTTGATGTACGCAAAGAGGAGTGGATAGTGAAGATTAAAAAGAATTGTAATTAAATATATTACGGAACGTGGAGTCATCGGCAACTCATCCAACGATTGCTAGGGCCTGAAGTTCGTCCGATGGAACCGCAGCAGTAAAATATAAGGTATAGTGACTTTGATTAAGTAAATCTGATTATTAGTGTGAGGCGTAGTTGTAATTGTGCGCGTTTAAGCGGTCCTAGATTCAGTTGAAATTCTGTATTATTATCCGCTTGTATTTATATCTCACCTCTGCACTCTACTCTCGTTTATTTACCTTAATTAGAATTGTATTGTGTCTGTTCATAATATCTGATAAGAATCAATAAATCAGTTTGAATTGGAATAATGTCTTCCGATCATTTAGTTCCTCCAACACATCTAGCTTGGCTTTCAGATAGACAGGAAGGTATTAACGTAAGGGGTGGCTACAGGTCACCTCAAAGTGACATTTATGTGCATTTAAATTTTCCTTTTTTTTATTACATATATTCCTAAAAAGTAATTATCTTTGAACATATTTATTCTGATATTTTTGTGTGAATTATTTATTATTTTTTATGCAAATAACATAATAATTTAATATAAACTTCGAAAATGGAATGGGAAGACCTTGTAGTACATTTTACTTTAAAAAATTTTTTTATGTAATAACAAAAGTTTTTTTTCTTATAGTTATTTAAACATCTTCCGAAAATATAATTAATCAATTAGCTTACATAATTTTTTAAGATGATTCCAAAATAAGTTTAAACAGACGGAGAAAATTAATATCAAAAGTGAATGGTTCCAGGGAACAAAAATTTTATTAACTTTTTTCAAAATTTAGGAAAAAGTTTCGCTCATGTAAGTTAAAGTATTTTTTTAATTACTGTTAGTTGGAGATTATAAGAGGGTATTTTTATCTTTATCTAGCATAGAAAAGATCAAATTACAACTACACAACTCATTAACAAGTCCACCTTTTACTTGTCTCCATAGCAACAAATTCCAGTGGCTTATGCTCAAGGATTGGGGTGATAGAGCATTGATACCCACCCACCTCCTTCTTTCCAGTAATCTTTCTGCAAATCGGTTCCAATCAGTTGTTCTGTTTGTGTGTGTGTTCCAAGTGGTGTGGGTGTGAACTAAACGGCTAAGCCATATTTGTTGGCAAACTTTTCGCGGGAAAAATGTTTTTGGCCTTTCTTTCTTTTGCCCACACCTTCATGCATTGGGAATTTTTGTTTTTCGATGAGAAAAGCGAAAACTGCGTGGACCTAGTCCATATATATTCACTTGTGTATTACGTCTGGAGAGAGTTCTGCAAACACAGAAAGAGTTGCGAACTTTTTGTCCCTGAACTTGACAATTCATTACGCACTTTTCTTTTGTTTTTTCGAAAAGTTACAGCAAACATAAAGAAAAATATTGAGTAAATTGTATTAGATGGTCTTTTCAAGACGTTGTATTTCACAAATTAAAGTCTTAAGAAAATTTGAAATTTCAAAATAAAATACTTTGGCTACATGGTTGAAATGGTATCCTTTGCCAAAAATTTTTTCAAAAACTTGTTTCTGGATATTGTGAATCATAATTTTAGAAATTATAAATATTTATTAAACATACATTATAAAAAAAGGCAATTAAATAACTTTTATAAGATGTTTTTCTTTTTGATATTTATTATCATCGCCAAATTTGTGCAAAAGTGAACTTAAATTTTAAAAAAAAACTATGCTTATGGTTTCCTAATGCATAAGAATATTGAAAAACTTAATGAAAAACTTATTAGAAAGTCTTAAAAATAATTTATAAAATAAAAAATGAGAAAAAAAAACAGAATTAAATTGCTGGCACAAACCGAACAGGTATTCGATAATGAAATCAAAAAACAAGGTGGAGAGAAAATCAGAATTTTTACTAAAAGTACATTACATAATGTTAAATCACAATAAAATAACTACGCCATTATGAAGATATAATATAAATCATTCCGTAATAGCACTGACAAACTGCTTTTTAAAAAGTCCATTACTTTTGGAAACAAATCGTAGAAAAGGCAGAAACTCTTGAATGGTAGCGATTATACTCCTTCCTATTTCAATCATTCCTCCGATACAACTTACATAAACAAGTCTGGAGGAGCGAGAAAGGCCAATAAATGAAAAAGGAATCCCTAGCCTGCTCTCTAATTTTATTGCGCTAAAAGTGATAAAAGGGTCAGATTGGCAAACACAAGTTCCTTTCTCCAACAAGACGAACGGGCAGATAAATAGCTGCGAAAGCGAGTGAAAAAAAGAGCGACAAGACAGATATGGACAGATAATAATGAAAAAGGGAGCCTCTCTCACCAAGCAGCAGAGTGCGGGAGAGTGTTTCAGGCGCAAAGCTACCTTAATGATTACAGAGAGGCGTTTGAAATATGGCGTTTAATCTGTGGGCATCTGGACTGTAAAACAGTCCTCAATCCCATATCGTGACGTCTTAGATGTTGCAGACGACCTATGGTTGAATTACACAGTCTGCGGAGAGGCACGAAGGCTATTGGTTGTTGCGAGAGGCTTGAAGTGGCTTCTTGACTTGTGAATTTCATGGAGGTTGAGAGCTGAGACACTGCTCTCTGATTGGTCGATGTTGGGTGAGGATAAAGACAGATTGGCTGCCTAAAAGGGATGTAGAAATAAAAAATGGTTTGAAATTTCCATTAAAATCCCAGCTAAATGTGCAAATTGCAGTGGTCCTCACCCTGCAAATTACTCAGGATGCCCCAAAAATCCCCAAAACAACACAAACAACAAGAAGAAACAACATGTACCACATGTCCGACAGGTGAATATCGGCGCACGCGCCCAGAACACCACACCACCACAACAACTGTACTCAGGTGCAGTTAAGAAGAATACACAACATGATTCAATTGACACAGCAAGTTTGATGTCTCAGATGGCACAAATGATGATGCAGTGGGGACAAATGCTGTCCATACTGCAAACTAAAATTTAAATCTTTTAATTCACACTCTCAGGTTTTTCTTGCAGTCTCTATTTACTTTTAGCACTTAATTTCTACATTATTCACTAATTTTTACATTACAACATCAAATGCTCTTCTGCGTCAGAACTGACTCTGTAGTGAACTCACTGCCCGCCCGCTCATGTTGGTTGCCTCCTTTTTTGTTTGGCGATCGTTTTCCTTCCTTGCACTTCCTCCAGATTTCTCCCCGGTTCGTCTGCCCTGCGCGGCCACTTGGGAGCCAATTCCTCCGCCCCCCACGCCGGGGGTTACTTGATTTTCTAAACCTTCTTACATGGATTTGCTATTTCTCTCAACCTGGGTAAAAGCGCTACGCGCTGTAGACCCGTTAATTCTAATTTTAGTAGTTAAATGGTTTGAAATATGAGCGACCGTAAAAGGCCCAGGAGTAATGGACGGCCCGTACAATCGTAAATCACGCGTTTCTGTATGCCGCTTTCTCGAACGTGGTTGGAATAATGAATGGTCAAAGCGAACCACCTGCTAACGGGCCAGCTTAACCTCTGTTCTATTAGTCGAAGCTGTTGGGGTCAGTGGAGTACACAAGTGGGGGTGGGGGGTCCGGAAACACCCCAAAGCGCTTGAGTTTTTTTCGATTGATGATAATCCTATGTATATGTAACGTAAAATTTAATTAAGTACTTGTAATTATCAATTTATTTTATTAGTTAATGCTAATTATTAATTCAATAATTTATTTTTTACTGTTTTTTGTTAACAAAATCGACAAAATCAAAAGAATCAATTGGTGTTGTCTTAAGGTATGATACGAGTTGGAGGACTTTCGACCATGGACTACCCCCCCTCAGAAATTTTTTTCCCCGCTACTGGTTGGGGTCACTGTGTAAACACACAAAAATCAAATTAGCTAATCCTCACTGCCTGTAGCGACGAGTCATTAGCGCCTTGGCCTACGCCCTCTTTTTCTTTCTGTTTTTTCTTCAACGTAACTTTTTTTCAAGAGTTTCATTAGGCTCCTTTTTAAAGATCGTATAATGAAGTTGGCCGATTAGTCAGCTCCAAACTGTTTTCTCTCAACGCTTGTTGGTGTTGGGAATTCAACGACAGGATGAAGGATGATGATTCAACAGGTTGATGCTGTCTCTTGTTTTCTCATTCCGCTATCTTGAAGAGGATGTTAACAAATTTAGTTTAATGAAATATCACTTATGGCTAGACCCACACACGAGTGAAACATGGTGTTGTTGTTGGCATGTGCTTCCCGTGAAGGAAAGGGATGAAAGTTGCCAGAGCCTGAGACAGGTTGGACTTCTGCACGATAGATGGCGACACCACCTATCTCCATCTCCACAATTTAGGCATGGATCTGGAGGGGAGTTAAATATTCACCAGCCCCCTGCGCCCATGGTTTCTGCTGCGACTGCCCACAAGACTTTCGGACCCACTGATTTAACGAGCACGTACTCCGTGTGTACTCTGAAAGTATTTGGTGGCATCGGGAATCGAACCCAGGGCCTCCGTTCTGAAGTCCGATGCTCTAACCACTAGACTACGAGTAAAAGAAGAGTCAGAGTATTTTCTCACATTCTTTTTCGCACTTACTTCATTCCTCACTATATTTTTATTGATTCTAAAAGTATATTCCTCAGCATTTTAATACATAAATAATTATATGAAGATTACAAAATGTATTCAATAAGTGTAATTTCTAAAATCTATTAAAAAACTTAACAAGTGCATTTCGTTACTAATTGAGTTTTAATTTTTATTTCATGTTATGATTAAGATTCACGTTTGAATTTACTGTTGATACGGTAAAATAAAAACATGCTCATTTTCTATTGTTTCATCAAATTTGTTAAAATCACCTTGTCTCCATTTTAAAATAAATACTTGAATTATTATTGAAGCTAGCTTTTTTAGGATTACTTTTAAACTTATTTATTTTTCAATATCTACGAAGAAAATAATTTTATGATAATGCCTTTTTATCCGATTAAGTTTCTAAGAGTCCGAATAAATATGCTCAATGTTTTTAAATCTAGCATTAAAATCTAGCATTATATTAATGTTTTTAAATCTAGCATCTAAATAAAAAAAAATTATTTCATTCAATTTTAACCCTTCACACTTTATTAAATACTGGTTCAATGACATTGTTTTGTAATTCAAAATAGATCCACTTTCATCTTTCCATTCAACAATTATTATTTTGGTTACAGTTTCTACTTCTAATGAATTCTTAAATCACGTCCTTGCTTTCGATTGTCACTGACACTCATAACTCATTAGCGTAATTAGTAAGGTATACGAATACAATAAAATTGTGAATTTTGCCAAAAAGTGACAAAAAATTTTTATGACTTTATTTTATAGGCCATGTCTTATTAGTTTTATAAAAATACCAAGTTTACTTTCCGTTCACTCGAGCAAAGACTACAAGTGTTTTAATAAAAGCAGATGCCCTTACTTTAAGCAAGATGTCATACTTTAAAACGCATTTTACTCGAAATGGGTTCTTTTGAAAATGCTCAAACGGGGACAACAATTGCTCAAAAAGTTTTGGAAATAATTAACCGAAATTTTTTGTGTATGTTCTGTATACTAATTGAAGTGTTTTAACTTTCAGATGTATCAATCACTTTTATTACAAAATTTACAGTCCCTTATGTGAATATAATCACTGTTTTCTTAAGAAATTTCATACAATAACTATGATAAAGTTCTCTAGTTTTTGTAAAACTAAAATATCTCTTATCTTGAAGGTCATTTCAAAAATGAATCACATAGCGACACATCAGAATTGAAAAATTGAAAATTTGTTCATAAACTTTTGGCACAGAATGGGCCGAGTTTATCTTATTTTTCGTAAATTTTTACCAATTTCTTCCTGTTTTAGTAATAATAATTACTTTTCCTCATCTTAATTTTAGCATATTTTTCGTAAAATGTACTAAACCAACCTAAAAATCACACACAAAAAAAATCCAATACCTCCATTTTTTAAAAGAAAAGTTGTCGCAAGTAGTCGGATACACTGACATTAATCCAGGAGGATTCAGAGATTTTATTTTTTTTCTAACATTCCTCATTGTATAGAGGCGGTCAGTCGAAAGTTGAATGAATTAGCAATTACAAAATTGCAGAATACTGCATTACATAAATATTTTTCAAAATTTTTTTCTCGCTCATTTAAAATAATATGCAAAACCTAAAAATAAAATAAAAAAACTTATATATTTATAATTTGAAAAAAATTTATACTTTGTTGTAAATAATGGTAAAATAAAATGAGCAGAGTTTTTATATTATGAATAAAATACATCTCCGATTTTAAGTTTCCGCATAAATAGAATTATTCAGAATTTTATACTTCTATTAAAATTTATATCCTTTATAAGTGAAAAGAAAACGATGAACATTATACTATTGTTCAGTTTAAAAAATAGCTTTCTAAATTTAATTTTCGCTTTCGTAGCAAAATTGATTTTTCCTTCTTAAAATTCTAGATCTAGATGATTTGGGAATACGTATGGAAAGATATATTTAATTAGTAACTAAACTAGTCAATAAATATATTAAATTAAAATCTACAAACTAAAAAGTATAGATATCATTAATCTTTCTCTTACAGCTCATCCAAATAGCTTCAAAGTCTGTCTGCCATTAAAAAATCAACCAAGTCCATGAGTTACGTTTTTAAAAGTAAGCGAAGACTTGCTGAAGAGATAAATGGCTCATAAGAATTTAACCCTTACCTTACTACCTTCACTCTTTTCATTCTTCCCCCAAACTCTGTTCATGCCTGATACAAATGCTAACTTGAAAGGGTTGTAACGGATTTATACGCGTCATTATTCTATTAATCCTCTTGGGGAAACTTTGGGGCCAGCATTCGCGTCAATTCACAGCCTCTCAAGAAGAAACCCTGATATTTAAATTAGTTTGACTATATAAAGACAAGGTTTTGTAGATGTAAGATAAAAGGAGCAGGGGGGCTGTTGCGGTGATACGTAGGTGAGAATATTAGAATATTTCATTGAGTATTTCACAAACATAGTGCGAGTTAAGGAAGTAGTTGTTAAGAGATTAAATTATTAGATTGAGGATCTAAGATAGATTGAATCAGATTTAGTTATCGGATCATTAGCGCTTGTTCACCTTGTCTAGTTCCCTTAGTCATGTTTACTTAGATTAGTTCATGAGATTAGATTGCTCACTGTATATATCACTCCTAGGGCTTCCTTTTGTAGTTTCACTTGTGATTGATTAAATGTGTTTGAAGAGAAATAAAATAATAGTTATTATAGAAGTTGCTGGTGATGCTTTGTTTCCCCCCACACCTTTAGGTAGGAAAGACGGTGATAGAGGGTTGCCAAGTACACCCCCCCCCCAGGGTGTAAAATTTCAATCTCAAACTAACTTTAAGGCTTCGGTATCCTAGTAGTTGTGGTCACGAATTCGTTGCGGGCGTTTCATGAATTCAAACACGTTAATTCTGTCGAGGTTCAAATTTCTCCCGTTGGCGTGGCGTGGTAGTTTGGAAAGGGAAGAGGGTGTCAGCTCAGGTGTCACATGACTGAGGTTCAAAATGACGAGGTCCATCGCCAATAGTTCTCGTGTTGCTTTATAGTGCGACGTTAATAAACAATCACTCAAGCAAATTTTAAGAAAAGTTAATATTTTCCGATTTTCGTTTTCTTTTCCTTTTACTTCCTATCTAATGGATTTCTATTATCCTAAATATACTAAAATAAACAAAAATATATCGTGCATAGAAAGGGATCTTTGTACCTCCCACTATTCGAATATAATTAATGAATACAAGACTGATAGTTTTGAAATAAATATGTACAAAGTATTTTCAATTTCATTTAATAATTTCAATTCATACATTAGTATCAGCTATCTATAAATTCTCATTTAAATCATTTTATGAACAAACAAACAAAATATTTTTAACAAGTAACGCAGCGTTACAAAATGCGTCGAAAGACAAATTCCGGTGTCTTTACCAAAAAATAATTAGTCCAATTAGATAACCTCGACATTTAATTTTTTCCCCTTTCTTTTCAAATTACCCATTGCAGTTGTAAGAGTCAAGCTATTCGGCTACTTGTGACAACTTTTTTTCTAAAAAAATGGAGATATGGGGATTTTTTTTATTATGGTTTTTAGATTTGTTTAGTACATTTTAAGAAAAATAGGCTAAAATTAAGGAGAGAAAAAGAAATTATTATTGTTAAAATGGGGGGGGGGAATGGGTAAACATTTACAAAAAAATAATATAAATGGAGCCCATTCTGTACCAAAAATTTATCAACAAATTTTCAATTCTGATGTGAAGCTATGTTATTCATTTTTGAAATGACCTTCAGGATAAGAGATATTTTTATTTTTACAAACACTAGAGCACTTTACCTTAATTATATGAAATTGCTTTAAAAAAAACAGTGATTCTATTCACATAAGGGACTGTAAATTTTTTAACAAAACAGTGATTGATCAATCTGAAGGTTAAGGCACATTTACTATCATACAGAGCATACACAAAAAATTTCATTTAATTATGTTCAAAACTTTTTGAGCAATCACCGGCCCTGTTTGAAAAATTTCAAAAAAATACAATTTGAGTAAAACGCGTTTTAAAGTATAAGATCTTGCTTAAAGTAATGGCATTTGCTTTTACTAAAACGCCTGCAGTTTTTTTTTCTAGTGAATGGAAAATAATAAACTTGGTATTTTTATAAATCTAATAAGATGGCCTATAAACTAAATTAATAAACAAAATTTGTCAATTTTTGGCAAAATTTACAATTTTAGGGTAGTCGGATACACCTTAAATCACAGATTTTAGTTTCAGTGATTAGCTGTTTCAAGGGAAAATTGGATCAATTACTGCATTTTGAGCGCGATGCTATAAATAAAAGCAATTGACTCTTATTAAATTGTTCTAAAGAACTGAAACTTGACGTTGACCTTTCTGCTTTTTTGAAGCTCACAAGTTGAAACTATTATTAAGAAAAAGACAAAATGTGATTGTTCACCAGGATTTTATACGTGTTGCAGCTTATTATGTCTTTATCACTCACCAGAAGCGAAAAAGGAAAATTAGCTAAAATAATAACGGCTAAATAATTCTAGCTTCGTAATTCAATCATGAAATTAACTTTGCCCCACATATGATTTTTTTTTTTTTTTTTTTTTTGCAATTAGTTCTAAGATAATAATAACAAAAACCATTAAAGTATATTTCAAGAAAATTCAATGCTGTTATAAGGTATCCAACTACTCTAAAATTGTGAATTTTGCCAAAAATTGTCAAATTTTTTTTATGATTTTATTTTATAGGTCATCTTATTAGCTTTATAAAAATAGCATTTTTATTATTTTCCATCCCCTAGAACAAAAACTACAAGTGTTTTAGTAAAAGCAGATACCATTACGTTAAGCAAGATGTCATACTTTAAAACGCTTTTTACTCGAAATGTGTGAGTGTGTTTTTTTTAAAATGCTCAAACGCGGCCAGCCGATTGCTAAAAAGGTTTTGAAAAAAATTAACTGAATTTTTTTGTGCATATTTTGTATAATAGTAGTGTGGGGGCTGTGGTCTAATCGACACCCCTCTCTCTCCGTCCCGCGCGGATCTAGGTGTGGGGGGAAACAAAGCATCACCAACAAACTCCATAATAACAATTAGTTTTATGCAACCTTGTAAACAATCACAAGTGAAACTATAAGCAGAAACCTAGGAGTGATATCTAAAAAGCGTCGATTATTCCTAATATTCAATTCTAAGTAAACCCGACTACCAGAAATAGATAAGGAGAACAAGCACTAATGATCCGATAGCTAATTCTAATTCTACTATCTTAAATCTTCAACCCCCAATAACTTAATCTCCGCAATTACTTCTTTAACGCGCGCTAGGTTTGTGAATGGAATACTTCGATATGCACACTTACTTAACAGCTTCACGGCTCCATCTCTCTTACATCTACAAAACCTAGACTTTATACTCAAACTAACTTAAAGAATTCACGTGTTCTTCTTGAAAGGCTGTGAATTAATGTGAATGCTAGCCCCAAAGTTTCCTAAAGAGGATTAATAAGAAAAATATCGCGAATAGAACCGTCACAGTAGAAGTGTTTTAACCTTCAAATTTATCAATCACTATTTTATTACAAAATTTACAGTCCCTTATGTGAATAGAATCACTGTTTTTTTAAGCAATTTCATATAATAACTAAGATAAAGGGCTCTAGCTTTTGTAAAAATTAAAATATCTATTATCCTGAACGTCATTTCGAAAATGAATAACATAGCAACACATCAGAATTAAAAAAATTGAAAATTTGGTCATAAATTTTTAATACAGTTTATGTTATTTTTTGTCAATTTTTACCCATTTTTTCCCATTTTAACAATAATAATTTCTTTTTTTCTTCTTAATTTTAGCCTATTTTTCTTAAAATGTACTAAACAAATCTAAAAACCATAAAAAAATCCCCATATCTTCATTTTTTTTTTTTTAAAAGTCGTCGCAAGTAGTCGCATACCTTAAAATAAATCTCTGAATTTAATATGCATATTCGAATTATATATACACAGTAATACCCCGAACTTACGCGATAGGTGGGACTGAGTAATCACAGAGTAAGTCGAATTCGCCTAAGCCGAGGTAGGATTTCGCATATAAATGCATATTAATTATTTTTAGTTGGGGGTCGAAGACTAAAGAAATAACCTATCGAAATAAAGACCGAAGTTATTGTGTTGTAGAAGGTTTTATAAAATCTAACAAAGTAGTCTGTCGGCTCAAAGATTTTTTCTCCCACCAAATTTCCTCGTAGCATGCTAATAATTTTTTTTTTTTTATTCCTTGTTTTGTTTAAAAAATACGCTAATCGTTGGTGTCTATATTTTTTTTAAAATTTGTACTCCTTTTTCAATTTAACAGAGACTTTCTATCAAATTCCCAAATGTCATTCGATCTTCTGATTGAAATGGGTATAAATACTCTTCTTCAATGTCTTGCTCTTGCTCATGCATTTCTATGAGCTCTTTAATTCACAGCTTCTGATTGTGGGAATCCAGCAGTTCTTAAAAAATCTACTTCGCTCATAAAATTTAATATAGACTGTTATACCTTAGTTATCAAATTATAAATGTTTCGTATCAATTGACATCTATTTTTAACTTTGGCATAATCACTTTTCAATTCTTCACTGACATCTTTGAATATATTTTCTACTATTCCCAATTAAAAAAAGGTTTCATATCTTCTTTTAGAATTCAAAGGATATTTGAGAGAGAGAGAAAGGCATTTACTTGTGGCGCCATCTATTGGAAAAGAGATAAGTTTGAAACAAACAATTTACAAGTGAATTTTTCAACAAACAAACATTTAGAATCGGACCCCCCCCCCCGATTTCAACTTTATGTTCTGAGATCACTTTATACGAAATTGATATAGGTTCCACTTAAGATCTATTAGGCTAGTGGTCGGTAGCCTAGTGGTCAAAGCATTGGATTGTGACTGGCGTGTCATGAATTCGAGCTCAGCACCACTAAAGACCCACCGTGTAGGGGACGGTGTGAGTTCGAGAGCTCCAACTTCCTTCCTTTGGTGTGGTGTGGTAGTTAAGAGAGGAGGGTGCCAGCTCAAATGTCGTCCTCATAATTGGTTCAAAATTACGAAGTCCGTCGACAAAAGCGCTCGTGCAGCTGAACAGTGCGACGTTCATATTCACTCACTCACTTAGCTTAATTCGAAATTGATTTTTTAATTTTTTATCAAAAAGTATAACAGTCGAAATGTGGAACACATTTTACTTACAAAACTAGTTGATTCAAACATAGTACAATAGCTTCTTGATTTAAGCTTATCTCCCGGATAGCGAGGTACATTTTTAAAATATTAAATTATTGATTATCATCATGTACTTACAAGTAATCACGATAGATGGCGTCACGACATTTCCTCAATATTGTTTTCCAATAGATTTTAAATTCCTTGATTATTATCCATGTATTTATAAGTAATCACGATGGCACCACGATATTTCCTCAGTTTTTTTTGTGTGTGTGTATATATATAGCTTATTCTTATAGTTAAAAATTCTTATTATTTACAATCGCCTTAAGTTTTCTCCTGAAGCGCAGTTGTTAACTAAAATTTCGGTAACAGGCAAGCGATCGGGATTTTTTTTTAAAAAAACCTGTTTTTTTAGCCTAATTATTAAAAAAAAAAAAAAAAAAGAAGGAAAAAATAGAAAAAGCACCTGCTCAAAATATATTAGACAACTTTCTCTTTGAATAATTGTTGTTCGCTAAGAAACAATTAATATTAACATTTGTGCTTATATCTTCATTTGTCAGCTTCAATTTATGACTTTCCAGAAAAAAATTTTATGACAGCAGAAATTCGTATCTCTTTGATACTTTTTAGAACATTTCAAAAATTTGGCTTTTACGGCAAACAATTTCTATTAAATGAGTTCTTAGAATTTTTTATAAATATTTTTCCAAAAAACATTGAAATTTGTCATTTTCTGACAGTAAGTTAAGGTCGTCAAAGATTTCTACATCCAATTAATATAAATATTTAATTAAACGAGTTTATGGAGCTTACAGTTAGATTTAGAACTCTCTAAACTAATTTATATTCTTTTTATATATTTGTTTCGCTATAATCCTCGCATTCTGCTCAAACACTTTGAGTATACATTTATTTTGTAACAGAATTTTTATTTTTTATTTTCAATGTATGCTTTAGGATTTATAATATTTTTTGATGAAGAAATATTTACTGTAACCCACAATTTATTAAGAACACAAGTATTAAAAAAAAGATGAAACATTTAGAGAACAATTTTCATTAAATTTTTACAAAGTTATTCTATATATTGAGTGCAACATTTATTCATTGCAGCCATTTGTTTGGTAGCATTAATAACATCTTTTATAACCTATAAAAACAAAACAAAACCCATTATATTAATAACTTCATTATCTACTAATGCAATTATTTTTCAATTTAGAGATAGATATATTTATAGGGGATTTACCTCATATTAAAACAGTCATCTGTTATTATATAATCCGGCAAACTGCTTTTTAATAACTATCAGTTTGACAAAAATGTTTTTATTTTCAATTTAAAATTAGCTCTCTCTATTAATCTTTAATCTTATTTTATCATTTAATATCAATACTATTTATTATACGTTATTCACTCATGTCAAAATTTCATAATCGTAGCATATCATTTTCAATAACTTTGTAAAAAATCTCAGTTAGTACTTATACTTCTTAATTTATTTTCTTATTCAGTTCTCAATGTGCTAAAATGACAAGCGTGTGATAGTTTCTGGATTCTAATTTAAAGTTTTTGAGTCATTCCTATATTATTTACTGAGTTATAAAATGTACTTTAATGTTTGAAAGGTGCAATAGAAAATAAATTATGAGATTAAACATAATTAATTTGGAAACTTATTTTAAATTGACAAAAAAATTCTGATGCCAAAAATTTACAGTCATAAAAAAAGTAACAAATATACTTCAATAAGTTGTATGTCAGTTGGAAGTCAATGAATATTATTTTTATATTGTTTTTAGCATCACTATATATTATATTCCGCAATAATCCTACTAACTATGATAGAATATAAGCCTATCTGAGTACATCATTTTAATGTGCAAATTCTTAAAAATAGTTTCTGAACAGGTTTCCATATAATTATTTAATAAACGTATCCATTTAGGGTTCAACAGTATTAAATAGGTTTTAAATAAAAGAAAGCTGTAATTTAAATAAGATATAAAGAATCATGGAAAAACTACTGTTGCAATATAAATCCAGATACATTTGAGGAGAAATAATTATCTGGTGAATTATTTTAATCTTAAAAATTGAATCGTAAATTAAATAATTAGTTGTTGGGCATAAAAAGTGATATTAATACATATATATATATCTGGATTTTAGAGCTTGTAAACCGTAAATTACCTGGAGAGAACCATTTCATGTGATTCCATCTGGCGAAGAGGTTGGGAACTTCAATTAATTAAAAATAACACCACTTTTAATGTGTTGGATAGCTATAGAACATATTATATTTTTCAAAAATGGTAAAAAAAATTTATACTAAAATGAAGGAAAATGTTTCCAATTTAAATTAGTGTTTCTTTTATCTCTCTTGAAATATTGGAAAAAATTTCATCACATGAGTGTTTGCTTAAGATCGTTCTTAAATAGCGTATAAATAGAAAGTGTTACCTTCTTCGGTTCCCAGTCAATATATCTCCAAACACTGCGTTAAAACTAAGCAGAAAATGATATCGCATAGTAAATGGGCCTTTTTAAAAAACATTTTCCATTTCAAAATACGGTTTATTTTTAGTTTGTCCCTTTTTCGGTAGATGGCGCCAAAAGTAAATTTTGAAAATTTTATTAACTGTGGAATTGAGTTTTTTTTTTTATTTCCTCTCTTCCATGTATAAATGACCTTAAAAATAATTTTAGCAGCGTTTATTTATTTATCTTTTTGTATTTGTATTTTATTTGTTAGTTTTTTATTTCTTATGAAGCAAAAGCAAAGGTTCGTAATAAATATATAGTTTTCGTTTCAAAAAAATTATGCAATAACTTGAGAAGCATAAAATGTTAATTTTCAATAAGTTTTTTGTTAAAGCTATTTTTTTTAAAAAAGTTTAGATGCTTTAATTAATTTTTACAATGACAATAAAATCAATTATATATATATAATGAACTTTGCAAAGTATAATAATTCATTTTACGATATCAAATAATGAAAACTGTTATTCCAATAAATACATAAGAGCTCAAAAAATATAATATCATTAATAGGATTGTAGGGGCTTAAAAACATATATTATATGAAAAATTCATATTAAATGAATTATGATGATAAAACTATAGTAACAAATAAATGCATTCTTTAGATTTCTATCTGAACTGAAACAAACATAGAGGTAATTTTTTGTTTATATGTAATAGAGAATTTTACTAACTTTACCTGTTTTTTTTTTAAATTTCTTTTTTCAAATGTCATTAAACTTATCTGTCAACACTCGTAACTCTCTTTCTAAAAAGTAAACAAAAGTATGTAGTTCAAAATAAAAACGAGGGCTTAATTTTCTTGCTTTTCGATATTCAAATTGTTCAAACTTTATCAGATCTTCTACAACCCTTTAGAACCGGGGTGGGCATTACGTCGATCGCGATCGACCTGGGGACCGTCAAATCATTTAGGGTGACCGCCTAAAAATTTTACCGGTTAGTAATTATATATGGAAAATTAAATATTTGCTGACAATATGCAAACTAAGCCTTCTACTAACTATAACAACGAAAACTATCTTTAGATAAAAATGTTTTATTTTTTTTAAATGTATTTTGAATTGTTTCATAATAAATGTATCATTTGATATAATTATATTTAGGGCCATTATTATTAAGTTCGTATCTTGCGGTTTGCTTTAAACGCGATTTTAAAGGTGCTGTTTTATTATTTTAGTTCTCTAGGTATAAGAGTATATATATATATA
>BMAO01034556.1:0-37350 GCA_019973975.1 Trichonephila clavata
ATCTTATATTGAACTACACAAATTCTATTTATATTTTAATTTCCTATCACATTGATTCGTCTCTTTTCGATAGCTAGTTCCAATTGTCTGACATTTATTTCTGCTAGCATTTCTGGTTCATCAATTCACCTTAAATTAATCAATGGAACAATGAGATTAATCAAAAGGTGAGAAACTCTTAGAAATTATCATTAATAGATTAACGTATTTCCATTTATTAAAACAGCTCGCCTTATTAAATCCTTCGATATCATCTCCGATAACGATATTCAGAGCAACGTTTTAAGGAAACTACTCCTGGAAGTCAAACATTTGATATATGAATGAATTTGTATTTGAAATATTTGTATCTGAATAAAGATAGAGATTATCCATTACAGATTACTGAATTAAGATTCAAAATGCATTAACAGCTCGACTAATTAGATACTCTCTTTTGGAACTTGTATCTTGCAAGCCGTTCAAACAAGCTAAGGGTGTTAACGAAAGTGAACAGCCGTACCGAGTAGAGTCATAAGAAAGTTATATGGGAGATTCTACTTGTAAAATATATTTCAGTTTTTATGATTATTTGAAGCAGCCTACAATTTTCTAAATCTTTGTATGATGTATTCCGTGCTAAGTTTATTCAATAATTTTAAAGTTCTATTTTATGCAATAGGGTATTTTAGTTAAATAAGACATTTTATAGTTTTTTTAGATTTAGAATTAGTCATTTATATTGAAATTATAATATTTTTCATTCGTTGAGATGCGCATGTTTATGGTGACATAAAGTAATACAGCAATAAAAAGTTTAATTAGGTACTTTTTTTAAAATTACTGGAGACAGTTTTTAAAGTTAGAGTTAAAATTATCCACAAAACATCTCATATAGAAACAATATGATCTAGAATTAAAACCGTGGCAATTATTTTTTGAAAAAAAAAATCCATAATGTATGGAAATGTTATTTCAATCACTGTGATTCAAATTTATACTTTGATATAATTAATTTTATGCTATCAAACACTGACTCTGACTTCAGCTATAAGGTATGTTCTTGTAAAAGAATGATTGTGGTCAATGTGTAAGATGTCAGCAGTAAATGTGATGAATGTAAATAATGTAAGACGTTGTTCATTTTATTACATACTTTCATAGCATATTAAAGTTTAATTTTGTTTTAGTGATACAATATTTTTGTGCGCATTATGTATTTTCAAAGATAAAATTAGAATGAAGACTTTATTCGAATTTTTCTCTTATTATCCACCATTGTAAAAATGATATCTTTTTGGCGTTTTAAGTGGTCGCAAAATTTTCTGGATTAGGTGTTAAGCATTTATTATACATATCCGCTATAAAGAAACATAAGCACGAGACGCGCTAATGAATATAATAGTTTCATTTCCTGTGGTTCAGTTTCAATTATTTTGGAAGCCTCCAAATAGATCACAGTTTCTAAATAAGTTGATAGACGCTTATTTAAACTAACAAGGGGAGGGCACGATTAAGGAAATTCATTTTGGGACAACACTTGATGTAATGTAATACTCCATTAGGGTGTTCAACCCTAAATGTATTAGCACCGTAAGACCAGTCAATTCAGAGAAAACAGTTTTCAAAATTCATGCTTAGCTTTTATACAATTAAGTTTTAATTACCACCAGCGACGCAGTGGCACATTCGATAGTGCATATGCTTTCTACGCGGGTGGATATAGTTCATCGCGTGAATCGAACCCTATATTCATTTTCTGGTTGTTACGAACCTTTTTAGAAAAAAAATCCATTAAATTTCCAAATTACACTTTATACTTATTGAAATATACCTTGATTAATGCTATTGCTAAATTTTCGTTTCTTAAATTCGTAAAACTTTGAAAAGTAACTATTAATTATGGAAGTTTCAAATATTATGAAAATAATACAACAATAAATGTAGCGAAATCACGCTCTTGTCCAATTATAAAAATGCACATTTCTTAATTTTTCCCTCTGAAATGTGTTTAATATCCAGACATTTCTTTAGTGTTTATGAAATTTTATACAATATAGTTACTTACCAGAAACGAAATCCATCTTTTTAAAATTGGATTTAATGAAAGAAAGAGGCTATATAAATACATGTAAATTCCTTTTTTTCTCCTGATTCATCCGACAAGTTACGAGAAAAGAAACCCATGACTGGAGTATTTTATTGTAATATTAAAGAAAGAAGGAATGTCAGAATCTTTATTGTCGAGGTAGGAAATTATTACTCTAGAGACTTTCTCTGCATATGAAAGTTTTTAGTTTCATGGCTTTTCCGACCATTGATATGGCAAAGAAAAAAATAATGGATGAAGTTGTAGAAGAATTAAACCTTACTTTCTTTTTTATTACTGCCCATAAATTGAAACAAATTGTATCGTTAACTTCTGAAGCTCATGAGGTATAATTCAGAAATGAAATATTGGCCGAAAAAAGTTCAATTTCCGTTTTATTTAAAATATTGAAGCGTATAAACGTATTTTTCTTTTACTTCCAATTAGAGGACCGAGACAAAAAATACTACGGCTTTTTTTAAGACCTATCACATTTTGCGGTCTCAACATGAATTTTACATTTTCTTTAAGTAAACTAAATTCCATTAAGTAATGAATTTAAATCAAATTTTAATATTATCTCAAATGATTAATGTTTTTTTTTTTTGCCTTTTTATTGAATAAGTTACATAAAATAATCATCTCGAAAAATTTTTAAAAAATATCGAGAAATTATTAAAGAAATATATTGGAAGTTTGAAGATAACTCAATTTTAAAGTATCATACCCAAATTTACAGAATCTCAAAACGGCTCCAGTCCTACAAATCCCACTTTTAATTACGTTTCTTAGAATTAACAAAAATGAAGGCACTTTAAATCGCATTCGCAATGTTTTGAATAGTATTTTTAATACTTGTTTCTTAAGACCTTGTAATTTTTTTTTTGCTTCAAGTACATTATTTTTTAAAACAGCCCTTCTCAAACTGTGGCACTTGATAACCTTGCGAGGGGTACTAGCAAATCGAAAAATCAAAAACAAAGGATTTAAAAAATTACAAATTTACTGAAAGAAAGCAAAACAAAATATACATTCGGATATTATGAAAAGTAAAATACACATTTACACTGATACAATATATTTATAAATGCATCAGTTCTGCACAATGTACTTGATAATTAAACTAAAAATGCTTAATCAAAAACAGGTTTAAAAATTAATAGTGATTCACATAGGCTTGTCATATACTTAATTTAATACTTATCTTGATAATTTATGTGGTTTATGATTAAAATTACGTATGTAGCTTTAATGTCAAATTGTATTATTATTGCACAATACATTTTTATTGATTGAAGAGTAGAGTGATGAAAATTATGATTGAAAATTGGGTAGCAAGCATTGAAAGTTTGAGAAGCACTGTTTTATATAATAAAAGTACCACACTGTTTGTTTACGTCTCATTCGATATTTGAAATTTGTATCTTTTTTATATGTAACTTGCATAAAGTATGAATTATTTTTCTGTAGAAAGTAGGACCCAGTTTCAATAAAAAATAAGAAATAGAAGATAATTTTTAGAAAAAAACCCCGAAGATTTACATTTATATCTCATTTACAATTTAAGAATGCCGGGAAATCAGTTAACATTTCAAGAAGGGAAGCTTTTATCTCATTTTATTCATTTTGTGAGATTTATAATTATATATTTGTAATTATAAATTCAAATCAATTAAATTACATTTTCAGCTTAAGAATAACACGTATTGTTTGTGTGCATGTTGTTAACCTTTTTTTTTCTGAAATGCCCATGCCTTCAAAAATTTTACCAAGTTTATGAAATATTTGCTTAAATAATTGCACAAATGGTCTAATTCAAGATATTTTGCTTTGATTATTTTCCAGAAATTTTCCTATTAACACACGTTTTCGCCTGTCTAAACCATGATGAATTTCATTTCATGTTTTATTAAAATCTACCGAATAATTATTTCCGTAATTAATCTCTTCGTTAGCATCTTTGTTTTTTGTTAAATTTGCCAACAATACATTCAGTTTCAGAAAGCACTTGTTTTTGCGACATATTACATAAACAGCAATCTAATATAAATAATAAATATAAAAACACAGTATCCAGTTTCTTAGAAAGGTAAGTAAATTTGAAGGGTAAGAATTGTATTAAAACTGCAACGAAGCGACTATTAGCAAAACTCATACAAATAATTTTGCAAACACGAAGCAATATACTAATGCATGGAACGATTATTGTTTGTCTTTCTTTTTTTTTTCTAAAAGGGCGTATAGAAAAGAAAAGAACAACAAATAATAAAGAAATTATATGAATATTGACGAATATTAAGGTCATAAGAATGCAAACAATGAGAAAGAATATCACTTTTTTTTACTATGTAAACTATTAGACTCCATTGTGTGTTCTATTGGTTTATCTTTTTATTAATTTAGTAACTGAGTAATTAATAATAAAGTTATAACAGTACTAAATGTATAAATTCAATTATTGAAGGACAGTTAGTAAAATCAAAAAATGTGAACGATATCGTAATTTAAACAATACTTACAGACATAAAGGATTCCCTTAAGCTTTCTAGTTTTTGCTAGTATACCGGCTATTATACTTTTGTTTTATCATCATAACAAACAATATTTCAATTAAAAATAGGTAAGCAAATCAGATATAATGCTTTTGAAACGTTAATACACACGTTACTCGAATATAATTAAATAAGTATCATAAGTACCTACAACTTTCTCTTTGTATATTATACGTTTCAGCTTAAAGATAAGATACTTAATGTTCCTACCTCTCCCATCTCATACTGCCTTTCCTCATGTTCTTTCAATTCAAGTTCTGGACTAAAGACGACAAGCATTTGTTATGAACTCCATTCTAGACAACATAGAAAGTAAAAAAAAAAAGTGTCAGTGGCAGACTTGACATCAACGGAAGTATTTTGGAGTTTATGTTTACGGATCAATCATCACGGACAGCTTCTATAGATCTTTTATAAATTGGAGGGATTCTCATCATTTCATGACGTTAAATTCGATCGGATGAAACCCTAAGAAATATTCATGCTATCAGTCATACGTTATTGCTGCTCCTCGGAGAATATATTTAACAAAAGAAAACTAAAAGCCTTTTGTAACATATTCAGTTTTATTGATAGTGGAAAGGAAGTATTCCTAGTGCTGTTCTGTAAAAAAAACTATAAATAAAGATAACATTGACTGGGGTACAAGGAAAAGGCTCCATAAAAAATATTTGTGATTGCTGTTCCCTATGAATAAAATATTTTTTAATATTTCTTAATTTGAATTGAATGAATTGTAAAAGAATTTCCCCAGTCTATTTCATGTAATGTTAAGATAACTTATAAAATATTTCTATTTTGTGATTTGAGAACTTTTTTACTTTGATTTTGCTGGTTTGGTGGCGTAGTTGGTTTGCTGCTGGCCTTCTGCATCCAAGGTAGCGGTTTCGACACCGTCCCAAGTCGGTGGATTTTCATGATGCAGAAAATCGACAGAGGACGTATGTTTATGTGGCATGTAAAAAGTCCCTTAAAATGCCCGTTTGGCTTGGGTGCTCTCGGCAAAACTAAATTCCTAAGTTCAACTTCGCATCGCCAGAGCTCACGTGCCTCCATCTTGGGAGGAAAGTGGACGTCAAAATTACTTGTGGCAATTGGTATCACCTATACGGTGCTGCACTAAAAAGTGATACCAGCTCCTGAGGAATGAATCAGGTTTGCACAGGTAAAAAATACCAATACGCAGCCCCATTAGAAAGAAAACTTTTCTTTTAAGCACTAAATTTAAAAAATGAAACTTAGTGAGAAAATTAGTTTAGTTTCCTCGAAAATAATTCCTTTAAATCACAGAAATGTGACAAATGTAAATATTTTTTAAAGTTTCTTCATACATGAAAAATATGATGTGACACACTTCATTATTTAATTCATAAATCATAATCATATCAATTCTATGTAATATTTTTTGTAAGATCTTATAAGATTATATTAAGAGAAAAAATAACACTACTATACACTGTTAAGCATGTTTTTGTATTTTTTTAAATATTCTTCAAATTATTATCTGTAAGTTTTTCTTTCACAAAAAAATAAACAAAAATTATCTTTTAAAAAAGAATAACAATAAAAATTCTGACTTAATATCCATAAATAATTTAAGCAAAATGAAGCTAAAAAAATCATAACACACATATTTAAATTTTTTTCAAACATAAATACTTTTTGAGATATTGCTCTCATAATTTTAATTCATAATTAGTTAGATAAATTTTATTTTAATTTTTTTTTTTTTTTTTTTTTTTTTTTTTTTTTTTTTTTTTTTTTTTTTTTTTTTTTTTTTTTTTTTTTTTTTTTTTTTTTTTTTTTTATTTTCAATTTGAAAAATTGATTATTAATATTATTATCTCTTGTGTATTCCAGTACAATGGAAGAAATCTGGTGGATATATCCGATGCATAGTAAATATGTTACATATTAAGCATTATTATTCAAAATTATTTAAGTTGGATGTATCAGGCTTGCATTAATGTTGAAAATTAAAAGATTTTGCTTCAAATTTCTTAAAATATATTTAACCGTATCTCTTGCAGCTTTGGAATTGTAAATAATATGATTGTAATTACACTTTTCTACAGTAATTTGGAATTTTACGAAATATTAAAAACTTAAAAGAACAGAAGGGTCTTTTTCTTTGTGTATCTTAAAAACTTTAATAATTTTTTTGCTCACTCGAAATGTTTAATTATATATTTGCAATACTTATCTGCAATTTAGTGAAAAGTTTTAATCATGTTCATGAAAATATAAATATTTTTTAAATTCTCAAACGTTTCCAGATGTTTTTTACTTCGAATATCAATAATTTTCATTAAAATTTCACAAAAATTACAGGAATATATTGGCTATAAACAAAAAAAAATACCTAATTTGTGAAACTAAAATAAAACAACTGTAAAATATTATTATACTTACAGAAAAATTAATTTCACTATACTTAAATAAAATAAATCTGTAATTTCTTCGTATTCTAGAAATCAATGTTACAGGATAACTCATGAAAAATACAAGAATATTTTTTCAAAATATCAACAATATAATTAACATAATTCCTCTTTCATAGTGGATGGAATAACCGTTTTCCGTAAACAAGCTTTAGCGTAAGACATATTTTCAGTTAAATATTAATATTTCCTCAAAAATTATTTTTAAAAGTATAGATTTGTGCATGTATATACTCTTTCGCTTTTTTTTTACAACGCGCTATCAATGGCAGTGATATTGGAAATATCGGTTAGTGTTTCGATGACAAAGAAGACTTGCATAGTGAAATAAGTCATGAATCCATGCTTACCATCAGCTCTTACCAATTCATGATGAGTCACGAATTGGTAAGATTTGATGGTAAGGCTCAAACATAACAGGTCAGGAGCCCAAGTTAGATACAAGGCTCTAAATGGTGATTCCATTATGGAGATGATTAATTTTATATCATTTGGAGTGTATCTTCTGATTAAATTGATCCAGCATTTACAACAAAAGTCTAAATTCATTTACTTTGAAACTATTTGCCACCATTTATCAGCTTCATTTGCTTGAATAACGATGGAATTTTCGAGAACTACAATCAGGGGCAAGATCCAATGAACTTGATTTTGGAACATCCATTACAATTGAGGAAAATATGTAGCCACCTAGATCGTAAGAAACAAATTCCATTCTTCAAAATTGTGGAAATTTTTCTGGTTTTTTAAATTTGTATGCTTCTAGAAGAAGTAACATTTTTCAAAATACCAAGTTATACATATGATTTTAAAGAAAGTTAATACTGAATTCACAATACGATAAACAAAATTCAAATATTTAAAATGCAAAAAAATTAAGTTACAATAATTACTAATAAACATTAGATACAGATGATATCAGTGAGTTATCAGTTTTTAGTAGGGTAGCCTTTATTTTTTTGCAGCTTCACATCAATGTTTGATTAAATTGACAATGATCTTAAGCTCTTTCTTTGTTATTGCAGGATTCCAGTAAATATATAATTATATCCTTAATTAATTATCTTTTATTTGATGGATGTCTCATTCGGACATGATATTTAAAGTAGTACACCAAGTTTCAATAATATTGAGATCACGTCTGTTTCCTGGCTAGGACAACAATTCAATGCTCTTTGTACGAAGCCACTCTTCCAATAATTAATTGTGTGACAGGGATGAGATTCCTGCTGAAAAATAAATAAAGCATTGTTGCAAAAGGGATTCCTGATAGAAGGTAGAAGTTAAGTTTCTAGAATAGAGTCAATGCATTTTATGACATTCAGTGTCCAATCTATGACATGAAGGCAACCAATACCATCTGCTGAGATGCAAGACCTAATGATAACGTTAACTGGACTCCTTACAACTGCCTGAATGCAGTCAGGATGTAGCTCTTCTCCTTTTCTACGTCTTAGTATTCTTGACCATTACTTCCTAGTAACGGTTCCTTAGTTTCAGAGCTCCATGTAATTTGCAACTACTGATCTTCTGCCCCAAAAAAAACATGTTCTTTTGCCCATTGTAGTCTCCCCCCCCCCTCTGCTGTAAATCGAGATAAGGCTTTTTTTCGCGGAATTCTACGTCTTTTTAGTCAAGAATCTATTAATATTTCTCTGATTGTTCTTGAACTGGCAGAAACACTAAAATCACTCTGATTCCTTCTGATGGCCATTGATGGCGTTTTTCTACCTTGGAGAAATAGTCGTTTCATTCTTCTGTCATCAACAAATGTGGTACACCTTTCCTAATCTTTTCCTGCTTGTTTTTCATGGAATTTGTTTTCTGATATCGCAAGCTAAACTTTTGGGGTCCAGATGTAGTCTCCAAAACAGCAAACTGCATTGCAATTTCAGCACATACAAGAACTACTTTCTCGCCGCAATAACCTTTTACATACCTTTACATCTTACATATCTTTTTAGGTGTAAAATCTACTCTTTTTATTTGATTTCATTTCTTTCTGACTAAATATAATTGTTGTTCCGACCAGGGAACAGTCCTGATCTGAATCTTATCGAAAACTTTTACCACTTAGAATCTCTTGTCTGAATGAGACATACATCAAATAACAAAGAATTAATCGATGCTATAATTGTATCCTAACATCGTGTAACAACGAAAGAAGAGCTTAAGACTATTTTCAGTTCAATGAAACATCGATGTGAAGATGTAATAAAAAATAAAGTCTACTCTATAAGCACTTGTAACTCACGTCTATCATCAGTATCAAAAGTATATTGGTGAATATTGCAGCTTAACTTTTCTGTATTTCAATCTTTTAAAATTTGTTTATTGTATTGAATTTAGTAATAAATTTTCTTTTTAAAACGATGTACACGACATTATATTTTGTGAAATATAACTTCTATAAGCGTGCAAATTTAAAAAAAAACATAAACATTTCCACAGTTTTTGACACTACTACATACACATATACATCCACACACACATACATGCACACACACACATACATGCACACACACATACATGCATATATATATATATATATATCAGGTCTGGGAAGTTTAGCTACAAAAATAAGTAAATAATAAATAGAAATAGAGTGAACTCTTTATTATCGCTTAGAATTTGAGGGTAAATAAGACTACTTAAAGGTAGCAAGCGCTGACGTGAGCGAGAGAGTATAAGCGGAAAGACTGACTGGTGACTCATCGTTTACAGCATAAGGACGCTGAAGTACAGAGCTCTATTATGGACTCATTTTTAGAAGTACACCCGTGCTGCATTAAAAGCATTTTGTCGACTGAAGAAAAAACAGCTTGCATCAATGGTACACACCACTCCGTGACTTGATGGACTGGGTAGAGGACGCAGGTTTTGAACCCTGCTTGCGTAGAAAATGTCTCTTTGCGTAGAAAATGTCGTAGAAAATTAGCCAATCTCCACATGATGTTGTTAGTCTGTCAAGTATTTTTTATTCAATTTATGTACCCTATTCAGCTGTTTGGATTATAATGATATGAATCCTGAGATATTACCCTTATAAAATCCGTTGTTTTCAGTTGTTGTCCGACCGGGAAGCTGGAGTTTGAGAAATATTTCGGCTACCATTCCTTTCATGATTGAATTTCGTAGTACCTTGGCTTTGGAGAATTCTATGGATAAATGAGGTACATTTCCTTTAAATTGCTTAGTAAATTCATACGGTTGCTTAATATGGACAGCAGGAAAACCATATGTTCAAAATAAGCCACTAAATTTTGAAAATGTAACAAAATGTTGCGTTATTACAGCAACTTTCATCAATGGCCTTTACATTTTTAAAAACGTCACTCTTATGGGATATAAGATCTGTTTCCTCACTGGACACTGCTATAAAGATATGATGAGAACTTTTTTCATCCAAACATGTATCAACGTAGCTGCCTTCAAGACGGTGCCCTTCCTCATATTCATCATGGTGTGTACAGAAGCTGTTGAGGAAAACTTTTCCTGAAGAATGTATAATCAGGCCATTTTTATACAGCGGGACCTTCTCGCTTGCCTGATAACATTTCTTGCCCTGTATGGGTTTTTGCTTATTCAGAGTAAAAAGTTTATCGAAGCACCAACAATGGATTTCAAAGATTTTCTTAGTAAGTACATTTAGAATTAAAGCATACATTCATTTGTTCTACCACACATTCAACTTTTTTTTAGATTGAAATTATATATGAATTATCCCGACATTCATACATATTATCTATTGGTCTTTTTTCTAATGGTGTAGCAGCATCTATGAGTAATTACGAACGACTTTTTTATGTAATAAACCACGAGTTCATTGTCCTAGTACATATTTGGATCAACTTTCAGCTTTTTTCTTTCAATCTTTCTTGCTCATAAAATGAGTTACACAGCCTTCAAAGGACGTAAAATTTAATAACAGCAAACCCCTCTTATTTCAGTATATATATATATATGCATATATATATATAAATAAAATGAGAGGGAGAGAGAATTTCAATCCAAATTGCTTTTGCTCTATAAGAATTTACATTATTTTTATGAATAGGTGAATATTGTGGAAAAACCATAGGAATATTAGAATCATTGTTTATTTGTAGCTCAATAAATTATATAGACACCAGATGGATGGCCCAATTACGAAAGCATTCACTATGCCAACACACCATTTGAGCAAAATGCATTTTTATTCATCACGCATTCGAAAAGAATCTTGAAAAAAAAACTCATTTTTTTAAAGAAATAAGCTCTAGCACTTGAAATTTTTATTGCCTCCAAAGCAAATCAAATTAGAAATCAGTTGATATAGTGGATGGCATGCATTTTATACAGAAAATTCAACACTGTCTATTTTTTTCCTAGCATATACAGTATAGGGGTCATTTCTTCTGCGAAAATTTCCCAAACACAAATTATTTATTTTTTCTCGAAATCTACTTCTTTTTTAGCCTCGAATCCTTTAACAGGAACGAGTATTCTTACAAGCATTCTGTAGAAGATTTTAGGGTAGTTTGTAGTTGCTTTAAAAAATATGTTACTCTCTCTTCGTTTTTTATTTATATTATTCCCCCAGCAACCGATCGAAGATTTTTTTTGTCCCCAGTCAACATTACGAATCCTTTCAATAAGAAATTCTATTTACAAATGGGGTTATCGAGATTCCTTTTTTTTAATCTGAAGAGATCGCAATCTTTTTAAAGGAAAGAAAAATAAATATATCTCTTGTTCAGGACCATCTGGCAACTCCAGAGAAGTCAATATAGCAGGATATGTGTTTCGTTTCGACAAAAATGAGATCGATGCAAATGCAACGACTTTCCTTGCTGTTGCTACTGCGAATAGATCAATTTTTGTTTCTTAACTATTAATCGTTCTCGAGGGGGGCCGCGTGCTGTGGGGAAAGTTCTTTATTGAAGATAAATGTGGAATCTCTTTTTGGAACTTCATTGAAAAGCTAATTTGCATAGAAATTCGTCTGCTAAAAGTGGAAAAAGTTTTTACTGAAAGGGAAGAATATTAAAATGAAGGAAGATATATTGATTTATATTGTGAACATTTGGGATCTTTACTGATATTTCTTAGACATATATCATAAGGTATATCAAGTTGGAAGCCTGATAAATAAATCTAACTCCATTCAGGACTTTTTTTTAAAAAGGAAAAACACTAAAACGCATAGACATCCTTCCCCTTATATTCTCTATCGAACAACGAAACAAAAAAAATGGATATGTTTATTTTTTTTTTTTATATTTAGTAAGTTTTTTATCCTAAAAAAGAATATAACTTGATTCATTTCATAACTGAAAATAATGGCAAAATGTTTCTTTGCTGCAAGAAAAATGATGCTAAAGGTATAAAAATTCATTACGATTATTAGGAAACATAATCAAACATACAATTCTTCAAAAAACACGTTTTAAAATTCATGTAAGGCATATTTCTAAGTAATATAACTCTTACCGATACATTTAACTAATACATTTTAATTGTTTAAGAAATATGTGAATTGTTCTGTACGTTTAAGTTATTACGTAATTGCGCTAATCTATCATTGGTACTGATATATATGGTACGTATATCGAAACTTGTTATTTCCTATTGTATAATTTTTTTCACATGTTTTCTTGCAAAAGATTAATCTGATCATAATCTTTACTGTGAAAGGTATAAAAATCATTTTATTATAAAAATATTATTAGAAGGAAACAAATTTTATATGGGTGCATTGTAAATAATACATTACAAAACAAATTAAATTTTCGCTTTGAAAACTAACACATTTTTATATATACGCAAGAGATTGTATTTTTTCTAATAATAGGTCTTGATTCTGAAAATAGCAATTACGGCACTACGAAACAAACATAGTGTTACATTAATCTTTATGTAGTTGAAAAAAAAATACATAAGACACACTTAATTTTAGCATCAGTACTTATAAAACCTTGGAATTTGGAAATAGATGCCGTAGTATGTCATTCTCTTATAAAGCATTTAAAAAAATTCATTTTACGGTAACTTTTCAATATCATAGTTTAAAATTTATTTTACATGACATTCATACATCCCTCTAGTTAACGCGAACATATATATATTCAAAATCATTCACTTTACATTTATACCATCTGAGAAAGTGATTTTTATTCCATTTTATATAATTCCGTTTCAAAATAAACATTATTATAAACCAATTTACTTCATAGAGATATCTGAAATAGCAATTATATAAAATTAACTTATTGGAAATAGACTTATTTTAATTGGAAGACCGACCACACTCTTTGACTCTCCATGTAAGCGGGAAACAGAGGAAAAATCCTTAAAGGGCACTGAGTTAAGATGCAAAAGGCATTAATTGCTTGAACGATTGGAACCCACTTACTTGAATCCTGAAGCTTAAAAGCCTATTAACGAACATAGAACGATAATGAATGCTAAGAGCTCTTAAAAGTATAGGGGCCATTTGCCTAGAAGTTTCTTCTAGTGCATGATAATCTTTAATTGATAAGTGCCGAAAGGAATTTTCAATATTTGCTTCGGTTTTGTGTGATTTATTTTGTTTTTATGCCGTAATATTTAACTACTTCATTTTACTATGGACATATATTAAGTTAAATTACTCTTTGAACAAATGGGATATCAGCATTAAAAAAAGAAATTTATATTTCAGAAAAAATGTATTCTATGTGTTGTCCCAGAATGTAATTATAATATAAATTACTATTTGATTCATTCATTTTTAGTTAAAAATGGTTTTTGAAAAACACAATCTGGTAGTTTTGACGCCCAGTTTCCTCACCAGAGGGAGGCACCTGAGCTAATGAGATGAGAGCTGATGAGAAACCGACTTGAAATTTAAATTTTCCCGAGAGCACCCAAGCCAAACAGGCACTGAACGAATCTTTTATAAGCTGTAAAATCATGCAACATGACCACTGTCGATTTTCTGCATCATGGAAGTCCACCGACTTTGACCGTTGTCAAACCTACAACCTTAGACGTACAAGGCCAGCGCCAAACCATGTACGCTACCAAATTACCTGAAAAATTAATAAACAACTTACTAATAAAGAGTTAAAAATTGGGTAAGGGGCCTGGGTAAGTAAACGTAACACGGAAACACATACCATGTTAATATTTTCCGCCAATACAAAGATAATTGGATATATTGTATAGTCTAGTAGTAGGTGATAAAAACAATAACAGTCAAGGACGCATCATAAATTACCTTAATTATAACAAAAACTTTGATCAATCAGATTTATTAAGCATTTCTCTAGATATTAAAAATGATATTAAAAAGGTGTCATAACAGGCATTTTATCTGGAGACAAAATTTTGGGTTCAGCGTCAAATGGATATTCATAATAGTGCACTGAACGTTAGTGAAACAAAAAAATATAACATAATTTACCAACATTAATATGGAAAAATCTGAAAATTGAATTCCATAGTATGTCTGAGATGCTCTTGGAGAAGGGTTTGCAACTGGGTCTCAGAGCATTCCTCGAGCTAAAGAGTAGGATTTATTGTTCGAAGACTTCATAAATAGTTTCAAAAATAGCATAGGAATTCTTTGCATAAACTTCGTATTGCTGTGACAGACATTTATATCCAATATTTTATCTTCATCAAGTGCCATTTTGTTGTATCAGTTTTGAATAATGATGATGTTATGAAAGTAAATCATAATCAAGAGGAAGTAAAATAAATTTTATTGTGAATTTATATTATAACTTTAAGTTGTATTAAATTTAAATTTAACTCGAACTGGTTGAGTTAAATCTAAAATATCCCCGAGAATGAGTTTGTTCCTAAACTGTTATACACTATTGTATATAAACACATACACACACATATATATACACTGGTGTCCAAAAGTTAAGCATAAATCGTAAAATGCGAAAAACATGGAATAAATATTCGTAAAATTATTCCAAATTTCTTGCGGATATTAATTGGGTGAATAAGAAACATTCGGTTTATGCAAAACTTTTCAGTCGAGTACATCCTGCGCGAAACACCGGCGCATGTCGGAACGCGGAGAAACCAATTCACGCAGCATACGCAGTTCAGACAAGCTTCGTACAACTGCTGTGCGAAGGAACTTTGTTAACCATCAAACAAGGTGAATGAAGGCACAAAGACGCCAATTGGACATGTTTACGAAAGGAAGAATCGTTTAAATGCTGGAATCCTCACGATCACAAACCTAAGTGTCCCGAATTCTGAATGTGGACCAGTCTGGGATCTCAAAACTGTAGCAGAGGTTTCAAAGAACGGGAGATGTTACCCGACAACCCGTATCAAGTCGACCAAGAGTCACAACCCCTCGCCAAGACCGATATCTGGTAATAAGTGCGCGATGTCAGAAGGGAAGTACTGCCAGAGCACTGGGTTTGGCGCTCACAGTCGCCTTAGGAATACAAATTTCGAGACAAACTGTTTACAGGAGATTCAATCATGCTGGCCTGTATGCCAGAAGACCAGCAGTTTGCATTCCCCTCACGTCTGCGCATAAACGTGCTCGTTTGAACTGGAGTTTGAAATATCAACATTGGAGTGTGGGAGAGTGGGCCAATGTGATGTTCAGTGACGAGTCCCGGCTTAGCCTGAGTATCGATTCTCAGCGGGTAACGATATGGAGAGAACGTGGAACACGTTTTGAACTAAGAAACATAACGGAAATACAACATTTTCCATCAAGGGGTGTAATGGTATGGGCATGCATCATGATGGACGGCCGCACATACCTCCATTTCTTTGACACGGGGTCTGAGACTGCTCAAAGATACAGAGACGAAGTTCTTGAGCCTTATGTTCGCTTGTTTTGAGGTGCTGTCGGTCCTGACTTCATATTCATCGATGATAATGCGCCATGTCACCGAGCGGTGCTGATTGACGACTTCCCTGAAACGGAAAATATCCAGCGCACGTCGTGGCCTGCGAACTCCCCTGATTTAAATCCTATCCAGCATGCATGGAATATGCTCGGTAGACGAATTGCAGCCCTTTCGCACCCACCAAGCTCCGTTACAGAACTGAAGAGAGCTCTCCAAGAAGCTTTAAACCATTTGAGAATACAACTCATTCATCATCTCATAGCAAGTATGGTAAATCGCTGTGCAGCGTGCCTAGCTGCCAGAGGTGACCACACGCTTTATGAAACTGCAGCATCAGTATTTTATTTAATGTTTTCTTTCATTTTTTCTTTAAAGTGTGAATCCTTGCTATGCTCAGTTTTCTTTCAAACTACTACTTTGGAAAATAAAATTAATTATTATCATTCTTTTGATTTGCTTCCTTATTTTATAATCATTTTACACTCGCATGTCACGTTTTCCGCCATTCTGATTTACAGATCCTTCTTTATTCACATAATTATCAATTATGCTTAACTTTTAGACACCACTGTGTATATGCGAGGGCCAGTGGTCGAGTGGTAGCGTATCGCGCGTCCACACCATTGGTCTGGATTCTATTGTCAGGCAGGACAATTTCGACTCAGTCTTTCAACCTTACTATAGTGCGTCTATAAATGAATACCAAGCTTGATTGGGAACTTAAACACTAGGAGTCTCTCTTCAGACTTACCAACTGATCGGGACATTTGCCCATGCACTTCAGCGCCCAATGGTCACGTATACTGGAATGGGCACAGTAGGCCCTGGCCCTCATGGGCTGTGGCACCACTGAGTTTGAGTATATATATATATACGTGTTTGTGTGAGTATGATTAGGTGTCCGTCTAATCAATATGTTGTTTTTGTGCTGCGCCCTTACAAGTTTTCAATAGTTTCTAGTTAATTACTGCACTACTTTCATTTTGCTTTTAAATCTGCACTTTTTGAAGATGTTTTGTACAATGGCATTAACCAATGAATATTGAGGGCTATTTATTTCTATTCCAAACTGAGTAATAGTGATGTACACACAGATTTCACTGTGAACATTATGCGAATGAACGAACGGAAAAAATATTATCTGGTTTTTAGAATAAAGATGTATACACTACCTCAACGTTTTTCATTTCTTTTTAAACTGCCGAATTTTTTACTGCTCAGTAGATAAACTGAATGTTATATTCTCCCAGTTTTCCGACAACGCAGTAAAGTGTTTGACATTGGCAAAAAAATAAGAAAATAAAATGGATTTAGCCATTGTCCAGCTTTAAAGAGGAGTTTCTTCTCAAAGGAAAAAATTTCTTTAAGTTAAACATCCTACTTCCACAATAAACATAAGACATATAGCTGTGGAAATGTTAAAATTCAAAATATAAGAAGCATTGGAATCTTAAGCCTCCAAATATATTTTCACACTAAATAATTCTATCAAAATGAAATATATCGATGGAAATTTATTATAATGTTAAAATTTATTTTTAAAATATAGCAATACATTTTTTTACCATTTTCATAAAACAATGGGACATTTAAATAATCCTATTTCTAACAGAAATATTACATGCAGCTACAAATTCCTCTGTAAATTTGTAAATTAAGTAGTAAAACAAATCATGCTGATTAATTGTGCCCACGCATGCTTATTTATTTTTATATAAAGGGCGAGCTCTCTATTGTTTAAAAAGCATATAGTTAATAAAAATGTCTCTTCATTCATGATTTCCTGTATTCGAGACAAACAGAGATTAATACCAGGACAATCTATAAATATTCCTTTTTTTAACCTTATCTAACCCTTGTATATTTTTTATATGTAACGAATAATTCACTTCACAATAACAACAAAATAAGCCCTTAATATATTTTAGTTATTTAGTTACATCTTATAAGGAAATAGAGGATAAATGATTTTTTTTTTCAAAAAAAGTCTTTTATTGGTTTGGTATAAGCTAATTCCATAAATAATACGTTGTTTGAAATAAAGCATTTTTATATGTTATCTCTTAACAAGATTATCTTTTTCCAACATAAAACTATTTCGTGTATCCCCACAGCAAAAGAAATCTGATTATAAGCATAATTACAATCTGATAGATTTACGTCCGACTAAAATATGTATAAGGAAGATAATGGCGAAACCTTCATTGATATTCAGTCTAGTATTTTGGTTTTTTTTTTATTTATTCGTAAAATATAAACATTTTACTCAGTGATGTTTAATGTACACAAATATAATGTTCTAGCAAGAAAAATAAAAAAAAAAATTAAAGCTATTTATAAATTCAAGAAATGTAGCCAAAAGTAACAAAAAATACAATCTCAAAATTGACTTTTTGCTTACAAGTTTTCAGTCTTTTAGTAAAAATATTGTTCTTAATTTTCAGAGTAATTTTAATTAATAAAATTAAAAAATAACTTTTATTAAATGTTTGGCACAGTTTATATATATATTCAAAGTATTTAATTTTAAATCTATAAATTTCTGAACAATTTGTTTTCTTTGCTTCTCTTGTTTTCAAGTAATGAAGTAGATATTGTTGTGTAAAAGAATATTAAATAAATGTTTTAAAAAAATTAGACGAATTTATGTAACTGCCTTGTCCACTATTCAAAGTCAAGCAGTTAGTAAACGTACATACTATTTTGCACTGGAAGAAAATTTTGAATTCTTGAAGAGTTCTGAAAATTAAGGTCTTGTTTTTAGATCTCTATTTAATGGAGTTTCGTTAATACAATTCTTTTTTTTTCCAACTAGGAAAAACTTACTCTCATTGCCGTAAGTCAAAGATTGATGATGTCCATGTAGCAAGTTAGTCAATTTAATTTTGACCTGTCTGATTCAGTGGAAAAGACCGGGCAAACACCAAGGTACAAATGGTACCCTAATGGGCTGATTCAGTTGTTCCTTTTATTTTGAAATAAAGTTCAATGAAAGTTAGAGGGCTGAGAGAACCATTGACTTACACATGTTTCTTTTTAGGCTAAGCGTCTGCAGTACCATTGATTGCTAAGTTTATATGGAAATAGAATCACTGTAGATGAATCTCACAGGAAAAAAATAAGCTATTTCAACTTATTCAAAATAGCCATTCCCGCTTTGGTCTTAACTTCATGCCATTTAGATAATAGTTGTTTCTGAGTTTTGCTATCGTATAAAGTTTACATTAAGATCTTGTCATGAAATTGTAAAACTGAATTTAGTCATTCCTCTATGTAACTAAATTTGCTATGTTATGACAAACAACTCTAAAACTTATTGCTATGATTTTTTATATATATTTCCTTTAGCTTTTTGATTGAAAAATATGTTTTTACTTGATATTGCTCAATTTACAAGGTCTCAAGAGAATAAATACTTAGATCTAATACTTATATATTTTTATTTATTTTTATTATTTCTTATACATAAAATCCTTACTGATTCAATGTTTCATTCTGATTGAAAATAAAAGCTCTGAGATTATCTTCAATGTTTCAGTAATTTTCTAATAAGTAAATATTTGTGTCAATTTTCAAATATCCCCCGAAAAGGTAAATAATATCCGACGAGCCCTTAACTTTTTCTTTTAGTATAGCAGGGTCGCAATGTGAAAAAATATGCCGAACTACACTCTGAAGAATTGTCAGGAGCATATCAGGAAAAACCCACAGTTACAAGATTTGACAAAAGGCTAAGAGCACTGGCATTACGATGCTTAGCTATAAGAGATTTAATATTTAATAATTTTAATAATCTAAGGGCATTTGCTCAGCGTGTAATGCTGTCCTTCAATGATCATCAAGATTAATCCCTTTATTTTAATATTTAAATTTAAATTTGTTCTTTACAATTCGTTTTTATACTTGTTCAATGCAATTGAATTCCTACTTTCAATCTACGTTCTAAATTCTTGAAATGTTATTTTCCCCCAAATTCCCAAGCATTTTACTTATACAACTGTTTCGGAGACTCAACTGTTTTTACATATTAACCTAAACCTCCATCTCTAATACTGCGAAGTAATAGTTCATTTGCATGTAACATAATAAAAAGATTACTAAGGGCATATGTACCCTTTTGAAGTCCTGTTATAATAATAATCTATGTAAATATTCCAACTAACTAAGCTCTGAATATAAAGATTAAGCAATGGTCTTAGGAACACGCACGCTGCCTCCTTTGCTCATTACAGCGAATTATAAATTTAAAAGCGCAGTATAAAAAGCTGCAATTTCATACATTTCATGGAATAAAATGTAAATCATGAATAAATAAGAAAAACAACTAAACAGGGACAAAACTATAATTGAAATCATCTTTTAATTACTAAAGACAGCGCTATAAGTTCACCAAAGTAATGTCTTAATTTTACCCCTCTCTGATAATATAAATACTAAATAATATAATTTTAAAAGCAGTCATTCAAAATCAATGCATAGATACCTCGTAGGGTATCAGAGGGGATCCCACAATTAACTTCATATTAATGAAATGGCATAAAAATGGAATATATTTAAAATTAGCGAAATAAGTGAAAAGTATATACATATAAGCAAGATAACTATTTAATTATATATAATTGACAAGCCAACATATTATATCATAAACAAGCTTAGATTCAAAAGCAAGATTGCACATTCAAACAACAAGTCAACGGGTATGGTTGTTGAGAATGGTGGTTTAAATTAATGGCTTGCACGGTCAGCTGACTTGAGCCCATTTACCATTTTCCTGTCTGGGTACATCAAACAAAGAATGTATGCAACCCCTCAAAAACACAGCAGGGAATTCGAAACAGTATTAAGGATGTTTGCGTACATATGTGCTTTGTGCTTTTCATTTGTAACATTTTTGTGTACAAGATGTTTTTTTAAATAAATCAATGATGCAGAAGAACATTGTAGTTGACTTTTTTCTTGTATCTCGTACTTTTTTTGAGGTAACAACGCGAACAAATTGATTCGCTAGGTGGTGCAGTAAGATATTTTTTATGTAGTGCATGGCAAATTTACTATACTTAGACCCTAGTTTTATGACTATAGCTCATGTAGTCAATAGATTAATGAGGAGATCACGAACTTAGCTGCCACTCGATATGTTCATGTATTGTTTTTATTCGTTCAATTAAATATAAGTTTAAAAAAACAGCAAATTTTTTAAATTTTATATTTTACCATATTCCTTTTAATTTATCTTAGGAAACATATCTTAACAGTCACTACAAGCCATGGATTACAGAATAGCGCCGAATAAGGAAATGCAATTTTTAATTTTTATTTCAAAATATTTGCAAGGTAGAAAACAAATCAGTAATACAATGGTACTTTTTTTCCCTTATCCCTTTTAATAGAAATTTAGAAGATAAATCTGTAAAGAAAAATAAAATATTAGAGCATTAAAAAATGTAAAAATGTCGAGTACTCTTGTAACCGAGGTCAAAATTTATTTCTCGTAAGACTTTACTTTAAGCTTAGTCTTTAAATTTTTTGATTCTCACTTGCCTTTTTTGCCTTAAGAAGAAATATTTTCCTAATCCATTAAAATTTTTAATGAGTTTGTTTCTTTATTTACTTTATACGAAAAAAAATAATTAAATCGTTAATGGTCTGAAAGTCTTGACTGCATTTAAAAAAAAGGAATATTGTTAAAATATGGCTGTTTTTACAATATTTTTAATCTAGTGAGAGAACTGTAAATAAGTATTGTTTTGTTCCCAATTAGAGGAAGGAGATGTAAAAATGTTGCACATTTTATTTTTATTAGTCATATTTTGCACTACCTCAGTAAATCCATTCATTTGTGTGAGTCAAGTAATAAGAAAATGAGTTTTAAGAAATTTTTTATTTAAATGTTGGCTTTCGCAACCTCATGCAATTTCCTTTCATTTTCTTCCATTGATGAAAAGATAATTCAGTAAATGCCCTGTTATTGTTCAAAAGTAGAATAAATATGTGAATTATAGGCAATATTTTGAGAAGAACGCAAAAGAATTTTTGTGATTTTCAGTTGAGAGAAGTTTTTAGTTTTGTTTTTACCAGTATTAATTCTGTTTAAGTCAGCAATTCTCAAGTTGTGAGGCACGCCAACTCTAAAGGAGTGGAGGGGGGGGGGCAAGATAACCATACTTATGGAGGGCGAGCATATAGAAAAGTCGAAAATAAAAGATTATTTTAAAAACTCTTAATTTACTGAAAGAAAGCAAAATAAATAAATAAATAAAATATTATCTGAAATAAAAAATAAATAAAATACACTCATTGCACATTTATTGCAATTTGTACCAATTTAAAACTAAGAAAAAGTAACATTATACTTATACTATTACTTATAAGTAACACTTAGAATATATCTATTAATAAAAGTAACACGTAAAAATTTTAATATTTATCCTGATAATTTGTACGGTTTATAATTAAGGTCGTATTGTTGTTTTAGATCAAAGTGCATTATATTATTGCATTCAATACATAGCTATCGAATGAGGGGGACGGCACGACGAAATTTATGATTGAAAATTGAGTCACAAATATTGAAAGTCTGAGAAGCACTGGCTTAAGTTCAGAAGCACCGTGAAAACTGTAACTTATGTCTATATTATAAAATTGTTTTAAATATGCAGAGTATATCAATTAAATGGTTACAAACTTTCAGGACAGGCTGAGAATAAATAGACATAAGAAAATCACATAGGAGTGCATGGTCGGAAACTCTTTCCTGGAGCGTTAGAGATGACATAAAGAACAAGAATGAAAGGACACGTATAAGAGGAGAAAACATGTTTATTTTTCTTAGTACAGGAAAAAAATTAAGAAAAAAAGAACATTAAAGGAACAATACGGCTGCATGTTGGGTGAAAGAAGTGCGCATCGTTAATATGCAGGATCCGTCAGACGTTCTCATATGGGAAATCCCTACATCACTAGTGATAGCCTGCATATACTGGTACCGGGATTGTTCTGCACCATATCAGCACAGCGGTGGTCTTACTCTTTGCTAACGTTCCTGTGTGCCCAAGATGAAGGATTTGCTGTCAGACAAACTCTAGTGCAAGCGTACAGAGAAGGCGTGGCTGGGAGTGTGCGTCCTGGGGTAACTTTACAGTCAACGAGCGGCTCGTCCATTGAAATCAGCGGTTCTGTATGCCAGATGCACATCTGCGATGGGGTATAACGTTCCATCCTGCTACGACTTTGTTGGGCACGCGCAATGAAGCTTCTTAACAAGCGAGGCAGCAAAAATCACTTGCGCGCATGAAATTTCATCTGATACTTTGGTTTACTTAGCGCCATCTCGTACACCAACCATAGATATCCAGAAAATAAGCATGTTTCCTTCTCTTATTCTTAATTGGTCTTTCAAGTGTTTTGTTTCATCCTTATCACGGCAGGAAAACGTTTCCGACAATGCATTATTATGTGATTTTCCATCGTCAAGGTGTACATTGACTGTCCTGAAAGTTTGTAACCATTCACCTGATACACCATGTGTGTTGTCTTTAATGTTTGGTAGCATATGTGTTTTCAAAAACACATATATTTAGATGCAATTATATGCATGCCAAAAAAATAGTCATCCTATATTTAAATATCAAATATATTTTTTATACATCTATTTTGATTTTTAAGGAATTTATTTTTCAGTAAATATTAATTATATTAATTTAATTAATAAACATCTTTTTATTATTATTAAAGTAGAAGTAAAATAAAAAGTGTGTACTAACTTAAGATAACTAATTTTTATACGCTTTTTAATCTAATTATATATATTTTTTAAATTTTATACTATAATACAAATAAAATATTTAAAGATATTTTCATAGAAATAAATGTTGCAATTGATTTTTTCTTTCATGAAGGCAAATATGTTTGTTCAATTTATGATAACTAACTTTAATGAAAGTAGAATGAGTAATAGTGATTCGTACATTATCTTTTGTAAGACAATCATAGATCAAAAGAAAAAAAAATATAATAATAATATGCCAGATGATTTTTTTTTTGGATTTGTTTAATGAAGTAACACATAACGATATATGTAACATTTACAAAAATTATGAGTTTGGCTTAAATTGCAAGTGATTTATTATTTTAAGAACTATTTGGGACTTGTAATCTACTACTTCTAATTCTAATAAATTTAAATGAATGTTTGAGTAGCACGTTACAAAAAAAAAAAAAAAAAAAAATTAGACCCTTGATTGTCCTTTAAGACCATTTATGACAATCATATGGTAATTTAAATATTTCTGTCTTTTTAGCATTTCACTCAAAAAAAAATTTCCATGCAATAAAAAAATAATAATTTTTTCGTATCGGTGTGGTAAACGATGTTATTTAAAAGTATGATATGTTTTTGTTTATAAATGTGTACTAGATTGAAATACAGGAGTCTTACAGAAATTACTGAATTATTTAAATACTAGCTAAAGTACCCGTTCTTCGCACGGGTTAAATTTTTAAAAAAAAATGAAATTCAGCTTTTTTTTACAAACATGATATATTTTAAAGAGGATTGAGCCATTACAGGGCAGTTCATCCAAAAGTTAAAAATAATTTTTCTTATGAGCGTCCACATTGATATTTTACTTAACAATAAAGAATTATTTCATAAAAACATATATTTGAATGTAAGAGAGAAAATTAACGTGCTAAAAAGGTAAATAGGAATGAAAGAATGAAAATATAAATAAATATTATAACATAAAAGTAATAATAGTAGCATATTTCTGCTATGGGAACTATGAGTAAAATAACATGAAATATATAAATCAGAAGAAAAAATTAATTATGATTAATCATTTCACTAAAATATTATCATAAATAAAATATTAGGAAAACTTCAATTGGAAAAAAAATAAATTAGTACAAACTAAAATTTAAAAACCCATCTAAAATAGGCCTATATTGTAATAATTTATTAAATTAAATTCACTGCAGCATTAAATTATATGAGGAATACATGTAATACTATCCAACATCTACATTACATTTAATATAAAATTTAGATGTAATAAAATAGTGAAAAATTAAATTAGTAAGAACCAAAATAAAAAAACATATAAAACACATTAAAAAACAATTATGAACCAAATGAGATAAATAATAAACCTTGTTGATAAAAAATTAATTTTTAAACAATAATTTTTTGCAATATTTCAATTAAGAAAATTTGTTATTCAGTCACAAAGAGCAAATGAGAAAATACAATGATAAATAAAATACAATGATAATTAGTGATCATTGAAATATATCATACATGGACAGTATGATTTGTATAAATTATATGATCTTCATAAAACTAAATGAGGAACATATCAGAAGCAGAGTTAAACCGTAATGCCATGAGAAGCAAAATTGCATCAGCATTGAATTTTAAAAAAATCCTAAGAGAAGTATTAGAAAATTGTATCAAGCTGCATATTTTTTCCACAAACATTTTTGGATCACAAATGGTATAAATAAATTTATATATTTGAGGACTGTCACATGATGCCATGTGACAAAAAATTAGATCAACATTGATCAGCATCTGATGCGTTTTCCTGTAATAATGAAAACATGATATTTGCTGATAAAAGAAGAAAAACAATAACCTTTTTTTTTCAACCAAAAAAAAGTCATAGAAATGTATGCATATGTATAAAACCTTCAAAAATCTATATGAAGAACAGATTGTCAGAAAGAAAATTAAACCATGATGCAACATAACAAAAAATTGCATTAACTCAGAATTTTAAAGTGCAAAAGAAAATTACTTAGTTATGCATTCAATCACATCAATAGTTTCCGTGAAGATCTTCTTGATGAATAAAGTTAACTATATTTCCATGAGATCAAAAAATGAGTACTAATCAGTTATAAAAACTGTGAGCCCCCCCCCCCCCAAAGCAACATGTAGAACATATACCAAAATGTATTTAACATGTCTGGCAAAAATGGAAAGTAGTTTTTTATAAATATTGCTAATCTGTTTATAGCAAATAGTTTAATTTAGTACTACTTTTTTTTGTTTAATTCCATTGTCTAATAAATCCACTGAAATTTGTGTTGATGAATGAGCAATTATTATCAGTATTATTAATGTCACCGCAGCCAAATTTGCAACTCATGAATCGCACCATTTTCTGACTGTGTGTGTGTGATTGGTTTTTCACACATAAAATACGTTATAATCTTCATTGTTTTGATATGAAGGTGTGATTTATGTGGCACCAATTTTGCTGCGGTGACGCTAGTATCTTATAATCTAATGATTCACAAATAATTTTTTGGCTTAAAATCTATTTTTTGAGTCACAGTATCACATAATTAATGTAAACTACACAATAAGCAAGAAATTTAAAATTTAGAAAATAAACAAATATAAAACTGTGTGTCACTAACATACAAATTGTAACAATTTAAATTAAAATATCTAAAACAGAAAAATTAAGCCCTAATTTTGATGAAATTACCATAACCAAAGCTCTTAACAAACAAAACACTCACAAAATGTCTTAAACATGAAAAATTGAAACAGAAAGAAAATAAACATAAATATATTTGAAGTAACCTTACATATAGTAGAATTTATGACATTAATTCAAACCAAGAAGCAACCTTAAATTTAAAAATAATGGTCAAATTTTGACGAAACTACCATAAACAGCTCGGGGGAAAAAAAGAACATGCCAGAAAATCTTATATATAAATAAAAATTTATATTCTTATGTATTAACATCACCACTGTCAAAATTGACGCCACGCAAATCGTGCTATTTGCCAACAAAATCTAATTGATCTTTCGTTTTTAAAAAACACGTAAAAATATTTGTTTTGATATCAAGGAGTGATTCGCATGTCACCAATTTGGCTGTGGTGACGCTAAAAGTAGGCAAGACGTACCGCTAAAGTGTACTGATATTCAGGCGATGATTTAATTTGCAGCTTTACTTACTTTGGGGCTGTGACTACCTTCTGTTGTCGTGATATGAAAATCACATGAATTGTAGCCCAAGCGCAACCGCAGACTGATAATACTACCAACATTCAGGTTAGCGAGAATAAAGAAAAGTAACCGTGCAAACCCAAGGTAATTACAGCTGTTTAGTACCAAAATATGCACAAATGTTTTTGCATTGTTGACTCTAAGAATAACATAAAATTAATAAACATAGGGGAAGCAAAAATTTTACAGATACATCAAAAAGGTTTAAATATGTTATCAGGCTCATAGTACATCTAAGATTAATCAGGAGCATAAAATGAAATAGAACATTTTCTGCGAAGTAAATATCTTTAAAAGTCGCCACAATAATAAAAATAGTAGCTTTAATAACCTTAGGCGTTGCAAGATGGGTAGTTGTTCCATTGCGCAATCAACATGCATTATTACAAATCACAAAAGTTTTTAAGAAATAATTATAAACAAAAATTATACACAGATACTTGAATTTAATACGGTGGCGAAACATTAGTATTGTCCACTAACGTTAGCGAGCTAACAATCCATCCGATGTTGATATCCCGTCACAAAATTTTCGACGCCAAATTTAAGTGAAGAACGAAATCACATCGCCTGAATATCAGTACATTTTATTGGTACATATTGCCCCTTTTTTTTAAAAGTACGGAAAAGGATAAAATACGTTGTGAATCAAATACGATTCACATTTTAAAACATTGAAAATCTACTGTTATCAAAGTAGTGTTGCCAATAAGAAAACTGAAATTTAGAAAAAAACATTTTTTGACAACGATTTTTTTCGAAAAACAAATGTAATTCCTCCACAAAGAGTTAAAAAATGAATAAATGCAACCATAAATAAATATATTTACAATAAAATATGCTAAAACCCCCTCCAAAACTGCTGGAAACATTAATTTTCGCAAAGTTAAGACTTGACAGGGCTGAGATGACATCATATCTCCATTTAGCTGAAAATTGAAATAAAAATTGAATTTTAAAGAAATCTAAAGCAAATTTCTAAAAAAAAAAACTCTTCGAGGTTAATAGCATAACAACCTATAGCTTCTACATGCCAAGTTTCACACTTCTGGGTTGCTTAATTTTGCCGGAACAGCTGAAACACACAAACTCTTTCTTTTATTAGTATAGATAAGGGATTTAAAATGTAATACAAAATTACTGAATTAGCTGGATTTAGAAAAAATAATTCTTTCATCGTCCACTGGGTTATTCCATTTATATTTCAATAAATGTTTATATTATTTATTCCATTGTTGCTCTTACTACGACTATATTTTTCTGAAGTGTTCCTTTTGAGTAAGCAGAATTTATATCATGTTTTTAATTCAGAAAAACCTCATTTCGATTTTGGTCCTAGATTTGCTATGCTGTTACACTAAAAGTAAAATCCAATATCATGTTAAACTCATAAGCAAAAGGTACATTTAACAATTATTGTCAGAATATGTACTTTTTTCGTGTGAAACAAAATTTCATTTTACTCCTGTACAAGAAAATTTTTTTGTATAACAGTGCACAGGAATTTATTTTTATTTAAATACATTCTTGCCTTCGTCCGGAACTACGTCGTAATACACTTTAAAGTTCACATAGTGGTATTTAAAACTATCCACTCTATGTTACGACGTGTTGAAGCTTTCCAGCAAACTGTGGTGTCATTGCAAAGGCAATAACTGAATTGTTGCCATATTTTCTTCTGTCAGCAATTCATCGCTCATGAGTCTTCTTATTTAGTACTGATTGCCTAGATCTGACCTACACTTAGCTTCATAGCTGATGAACACACAAAGATCGCCAACTTCATGTTGTTCGTAAAAGTCTAATTCTTATTTCTTAAATCTAAGTAATTATTTTCCTACACTCGACAGAGTCCTTAAAAACTCCCTCGATTATTTTCTTGTACTTTTTGGACTAGTATTGTTTAATATTTATATTATTGGAAAGAATCAAAAAACTGTTATCTTTGTTATTGAATCAAGGGCAACCTTTCCAACACAGACACCTTCAATACCGAATATCGTTTAGTTGCCACCACGTTCTTTCATTAAATATGCATGGGTGCAGTATATACACTTCAGCATTTTGTGTCAAGAGGCGCTTAGCTTACGGAGTTTCTATTTAAATGGGTTTGTACCTGCTTATCAGAATTAAAAAAATTAGTTACTTAAATGGTTGATACATAAAGTGTTAGAATGAGAAAAAATATGAATATAGAAAAGTAGTTTAGTAGTAGTGCTTAGTTTACTTGTTAGAAAACAGTAGAAGCTACGAAGTTCGCTTGCCATGGAGAAAAACATATTCTCAAGGATAGTACAAAAGGACAAGGACAGAAACTGTTACACCGAATGTAGGTGAGGAAACGAATGACATGCTCTATCCATTTGCGCAGTCGTTATACATTTCATTTGTGGTATACACACATTTCATCCACAATCATAATTAAGTCTTATTTTTGTCTGGGCTTACATTGCGAACTACATGAAAAATGATGATAGAATTTAATACACAATTATATCCTGCATCCAGTGCCTTACTGTGTTTATTGAAATTTATTTACCTCAGCTTTATCATATAAAATATTTACGTTGTATTTCAGTTCAGAGGCAATCACATGAATTCAAAAAATTATGTTAAATCCATGCAGAAAAATAAGGTGTCAGAATAATTCGTAATAAAATTTATGCATTAAATAATAAAATAAGGATAGTCTAGATTCTTTTTTTAGCCACACTCAGAAAAAGGAGAGTGATTTAAATATTAAATATAATTAGAGAAAAAATAAGACTTTTTATTTCCTTATTTGCTTTAAAAAAATTTTAATATTTTTGTTTTTGTTTTTGATGCTTATTAGAAAATTTATATCACATATAAAAGTAAGACACATTAAATAAATAGAAACTTATTATTATTTTTAGTTACAAAGAGTTGATAAGTTATGCAATAAACAATTTTTAAAATTTTGTTGGCGTTTTACACGAATTTTATTTTTAATAGATGTAGCAGTTTACAGCAAAAACAAAATATTGGACTTCTAATTTGTGTAAATAACTATTTTGATTTCAAACTAAACCAAAATCAATGTTGACATATTATACTATATTTAGCTTCACCTTTTAATTAATCGAAAAGATCCCTCCATTTCATAAACATTCATATTTTTCTTTAAGCACTTATAATTCATAGTTAAAGTTTTTGATTATTATGTAAACATTATTAGAATATCCTGAATAAAATTTATTGAAAAGTTTGTTTGATCTTCAATGAATGTTATTAGGGACATTACTTATGATGTATTTACGTAAGCAAATGTAAAATAAAATATATTTAAAATTTTGTATTTACTTTCTTTTTTCAAAATAATATTCGCAGTAAATATTTCTTTATTTTTACCTGTAAAATTGACAAATAAAAGTTTGAAAAGACTTATAAAGGGCTTTATTTAAGTATTCCTTACATTAGAGATGATTTAAATGTAAAAATAGGCTTGGTGTCTTTATGTTATTCAAAATGACTTCCGCTGAAAGCTAAAAATATCTGACAAATAAAATTTTTATCTAAATTAACGTTTACTGGTATGTTTCCCATTTTTAAACCACAGTTGATATACTAACATAAATAAAGTATTACCAATTTAGTGAAAAATTATTTCACAAATAAGAATTCTAATTAGTTAAAGAAAATTTAATCATTTTTTTTTGTTTTTATAATAAGCAATACTTTAATTGCATTAGCTGTTAGAAGTTTTGAATTAAAAGTTAAAATTTCAAACCCTTTTAAAAATTTAACTAATATTTTATTTAGATAAAAATTTTGAATTAAAACCAATGCATTATGTAGAATATAGCAAGAAGCAACATACGATTTATGATCTGCATCCAAATAATCATCAACGCAGTTCGCAAACAAGTGGTTTGAAATACACTTAGAAAAAAAACACTGTCAGTATTTTATCTGTTTTTTGTATACAATTCTCTAAATCAGTTGCTTTTCTGAGTACCAATTTTACATTATTTTTGCATAATTTGGTTGGATCTAAGCAAACCAAAGCATTAAGGTATCCGTACACCTTCAAAACGTCATTTTTAACAAAACTTTCAATTTTTGTATTTTGATGCTATTTTAAAATTTAAATTTGTTTCTTAAAATGGTGCATGCATTTTGTTTTTATGTTATTTAGAACTTAAGTTATGGGGATTTGAATTTTACTCGATAGCTACTTTTTGAAACCGGAAATACAAATCAGCATTCCGGAAGTTGAAAAAAAATGCTTACATTTTTTTTTCTAAAGTATCTTTTAAATATGCAATAGTAGAAAATTTATACCCTTTAAAATACGAATTTGAGTTTTCAGAATCTTCAAAAATATAATTGGCAACAGGTTTTTACTAATATTTTTATCCAGAATCTAGCAGGAAAAGAGAGTGTTTTATTGTTTGTTTACATTTGCTTATGATTGCGCAGCTCTGTAGAAGTTAATATTTTATCCTTTTTTAATGCTGAAAATTTAATTTTTTTCCCATTCAAAATGGGCAATGCTAAACGTAGAATTAGTGCAAAGAGAAAACATCAATTTCGTGATGATGGATCTACTGATAAACATTCCAAAAATTACAGTTTAACATCCACCACCGCCAGTTCTTCAGAGATGAAATTGCCTGCTGTTTTTGATGAAGAAATGGCAGAGTATGAGCATAAAACAGTTACTGGAAACAAAATCATAGATATTTTGAAGTTCTCTTAAATGTTTTTTTACGACTTTGTTGTCCTAGATGTTTCCAAGAAGGTTTACTGCTTTCTGAGGATTCAAGATATGGTTTGTGCTCAAATTTTGTTATAAAGTGTAAACATTCTGACTTTTACTCAGGCTTTTCTAGTTCAAAGAAAACTTTAAACTGTCCTGAAGTAAATACTAGATTTGTTTATGGTATGAGGAAAATTGGTAAAGGTCTTCCTACTTGGTTGGTAAAGGTCTTCCTGCTTGGTTTAAATTATGTGGTACGCTAAATTTACCCAGGCTCAGTAAAACTGCGTACACTAATCATGAGAACAAACTCATGTCTGTGATATCAGAAGTTAGTGAGCTATCAATGCAAAAAGCAGCTTCTGAACTGTTAGTGCTACATCCTTCTAAAAATAAAATAGTTGAATGAGTGTTTCAGTTGATGGAACATGTTAGTGTAGGGGTTTACACGTCCATTAATGTTGTGTCGCAGCTTTGTCAGTTGACACTGGTAAAGTAGTGGACATTTAAGGGCAGTTGGAAGGCTAAAAAAAATTTTTTTTGTCAATTTCAGATTATTGCAATTTTTAAATTTTTTAACTCATTACCTTTCCAAAAATACCTCATTTTAATCTCTAGCGCAATTAGAAGTGCTAAAATTTTGTTTTTAAAGAATCATCTAAACGCACGTCACCGATTTAAATGGACAGAAAAAAGGTAAACATTGCACTTCCTCTTTGGCCAGCTAGAAGTTTGAATCATTTTTAAAATTTCTTTCGTCATGCTAGCTGCCAAGCATCAGTTATTTTTCTCCCTAAGAACGTTCTCAGAGATACATTTGTTGTTTACATTTGTATTTTTGAAAAAAATTGTTTGTTCAAACGTTGTTTGTTTTGCTCAAGTTGTGTTTATAGTAATTAGACCTGCTTAACTCTTTACAACGCTATTATTTTGATTTTAAATATTATTTTGTTATATTTAAAATACCTAGATCTAGCAGCAAAGTTTTTTTATAAAAAACGAGGTAATTTTAATCAAATATAATTCCGAATCAACAGTAACAAGTGATTCTGTACCACAGCAGTGCTTCTTTTGCTTCTAATATAATGTTTCTGCTTGAGAAAAAAAACTTAGCAATTTAAATAATTCATACAAAAGTGAGTTTAATAGTGGATTTAAATATTTTAGCTGGTGTATTTTCTGAGGCTGTCAAATGTTTACAGTGTGCAAACAGGACTTAACCTTCCCTGTGAAGAAAATTGTTCAGGTGGAGCTGTTGAACTTGATATACTCTGTGATTTTTGCAGTTATAGCTACAAGTTTTGTTCCTCCAAGCAGTGCAAAGCTGAAATTGGGAAACCCAGCACCTACGAAATAAAAACAAGGTTTGTTTATGCAATGAGATGCATAGGAAAAGGTGCAGAAGCTGCACGAATGTTTTGCGGAATCATAACTTACCACCCTAACCGACAAAGTTTTCAAAATATAATAAAATGCTGTTAGGTACAACCAAGGATGCGTGTGGTGCAACGATGAAAGATACCGTAGAAGAAGCAGTGCAAGAAAATCAGATTATTAGAGACATTCCTGTGGGGGTTGATGGAACATGGCAGAAGAGAGGATATTCCTCCATGAATGGTGTCGTGACAGTTACGAGTATGGACAGGGGAAAAGTAATTGACACTCAAATATTATCGAAACATTGTGTTTGCAAAGACAAAAGAAACATGGACCAGTCTGCAAGAAGAACTTCGACGGGTATAGTGGACGAATGGAAGTCGATGGAGCTCTATCGATATTTCAGCGCTCTGTTCAACTCTATGATGTGCGTTACACGAAATATTTAGCAGATGGAGACTCCAAAGCTTTTGATAACATTGTGAAAAATAAAGTATACGGTGATAATTGTACGATCACAAAACTTGAGTGTATATGCCATGTTATGAAACGGATGGGATCTCGCCTCCGACGTTTCAAACAAAGATGAGAGGTAAAAAACTGTCAGATGGCAAGGTATTATGTGGAAAAAATAGATTAACGGAAGCATCTATTGACCAATTGCAGACCTATTATGGCCTTTCCATTCGAAGAAATATGTCAAGTGTGAAGGATATGCTACAAGCTATATATATGGGCAATATTTCTTCACAAAATATCAACCGATGAAAATCCACAACATGAATTTTGTCCATTAGGTCCTGATACGTGGTGCCGTTATAAGAAGGCACAATTGGAAAATAAAGTTTACCTCCACAAACATAAACTTCCAGTTGCTGTTGTGGAAGCCATTGGGCCTATTTTTAGGGATCTTTCTGATCCAGAGTTACTGAAAAAATGCTTACATGGGAACACGCAGAATCCAAATGAAAGCGTTAATAATGTTATTTGGTCTCGTGACCCCAAAAAGACGTTCGTGCACTTAGAAACACTTTCCTTTGGTACATATGATGCTATTGCATCCTTTAATAAAAGGAATGCCACAAAGTTGGATATTTTGAAAAAACTAAACATAGAGCCTGGATATTATGCGGCATGCTGCATGGAACGTCTCGATAAAGAGAGGATTACAAGGGCAAGATATGCGAATTTACAAAAAAACTAAAGAGGTCAGAAAGATAAAAAGACTTAAAAGAATAATAAAAGAGGGTGAATTTTCAAAAACTGCTGAAAATTTGGAATATGGAGCTGGAATGTTTTGATAAGATTAATTTGTTTTATAAAAATGTGTTTTTCTCAAAATGTCATTTTTGAAGGTTCGATGTACCTTTTTCTCAGAAAGTATATATTTTATGTCCACAAAATTTATATGACACATTCTTTGTAGGTTCTAATATTTACTGGAATGAGATTTTAGCAAAATTTGTATATATATTTTTTTATAAATTTTTTTTTGTCGAAAGATTTTGTTTTCTCAAAATACATCAAATAAATTTTTAAAAGAAAAACTAATGAAAATTTTTAAAAAAGATCATTTTAGTATAATACTAAATCTATGTTTAACTTGTAAAAAATTTTGGGGGTTGTATTTACAACAGACTTTTAGAAAAGGAACATCGAATAAAGCCTTTTTAACATTAACTGTATAGGGTGTTCCGATGCCCCTTAAATAATGTCGTCATATTGTCCCACCTGCAGAAAGATTTGTAGAATGCCTAAAAGCATTGAATCTGAAACTTTTGCAGCAGATCACGTAAGCCGTAGCAATTTTCAAGGTTCTGCGTTAACAATGAAAAGTATTGGTGCAACTAGAATCTTCCAACGTTCTATTGTGAAGCGAGGCCTTAATAATGCACAATATTACGGTGAAGGGGATTCTAAGGGCTTTATCAGTGTCAAAGATACTTATGGGAAAGATAGCGCCACAAAATATGAATGCATAGGTCATGTTCAAAAGAAAGTAGGTGCGAGATTGCACAAACTTAAGTCAAAAAATAAATATCTGTCTGGTAAAGGCAAACTTACCGACTCTTTTATTGACCGATTGCAAAACTATTAAGGAATTGCTGTTCGTAGCAATGTTGGAAACCTCTCCGGTCTTCAACAAAATGTTATTGCGGCCCTGTTTCATTGTTCATGAAGTGTCAAGAAACCCATGCATGGACAGTGTCCCATCGGATAAGATAGCTGGTGCTACTACCAGTGAGCACTGTTTTGTGGCCAAAAGGCAAAAGAAAAAATATAAAGGTTTATCTAATGAAGTATTAAACATGATTAAGTCTACATATTTAGAATTATGTACCAAAGAACTACTTACTAAATGCCTGCATGGCAAAACGCAAAATTCAAATGAGTGTTTTAATGGGATTATATGGCAGAGAGTACCAAAAGAAGTTTTCGTGTGCCTCAAAACTTTAAAATCTGATATATTGGATGCTGTTATACAATTTAATGATGAGTACGAGGGTTGTGTTGACATTTTGAAAAAAAAACTTAATATAACTATTGGTTATTTTACTTTAAAATCATACAAACATCTTGACGTTATTAGAATTAACGAGGCAGAACATCATTCAACACCAAATGTAAAGCAGCGTAGAAAAATGTTAAAAGCAACAGGGGGGGGGGAATCAATGTTTTAGAGAGTAAAGAGGGTGTTATTTATAAATCAGGGGCATTTTAAGTGTATCTAATTATGTTTTTTTAAAAATTGCAGTTTAAAGTTTATTTCTGATTTATCTCAAAATGCACTTTCTTAACGTATTGACATCTGACAACGTAAATATCAGAAAAAGTTGAGAAAAAAATTAGTTCAGATTTTACAAGTACATTTATTTTATAGATTTAAAGAACCTCTACCATTTCCATGATTATAAAGTTGATAAGTGTTTAGTAACTTAGGTGTATATCATGTCTGGTAATAGTTTTTTAGTGATTTTCAATGTTCTTTTACTCGAACCGTGATAAGAGTTGTAATAATTTGATTATCATTAAAAAATAGTACCCGCTCTAAAAATTGTTATGATTGTCAAAATCAAACATACAGAAAAGTGATATTTTTGTTTTAATTTGAGTTATGTGTGTTATTCTAACAATGAATTTAATTACAATTTTCACTATATTTTTCTCCCTAATTTTTTTGCTACAAGTAAAATATTAAATGTATTTTTTAATAGTTTTAAGTTATATTTCATCAGTAAAAAATATTTTAATAGCAAATATTACATTTTTTCAAAAAATTTTCTTCAAATGTGTACTATTAAGGTACTTTCGAAAGTGTATCTTAATTTTCCTATTTTAAATGTAAGCTTTCAGAAATTAGCTAACACACACAAGTAAGCTAGAGCTATATAAGGGGAGAACCGTTTGGTGATTTGAAGTACGGCAATTGCTTTTGTCGTGCGATTTTTTTGTTTTTTTGTACGCTGTTTACCTATGCATCAAGGAAGATCCTCGATGCCTCACCATTGATCGTCTTTTAGACCAAATTTCTGAATTCCACCGAATAAGAAGAGTAGCCTAAATGTATTGCGGATTATCCTTCAGAGAAATCGGTCAACGTGTTGGAAAAACCAAGCAACTGTGATGCTGTTCTGTCACTGCTGGATACAAAAGAAAACAACAGACCATCAGAGCCGATCGCACTTACCTCGTTCCATCACTACCCGTGATGAAAGGCGGACTGTGCGTATGGAAGTGATGGATCACGCACCCCCATCAGGAACCATATAAAAACAGATACAGTCACTTACGCATCGTTCGATATCTGCTCGTACCAGAAGACGCCGTTTGTAGCAGAGTGGAATGTCCACAAGGCGGCCATTGCTTCGCTTACCCTTGACAGGAAACTACAGGCATTTTCACCATCAATGGTGCGATGAATGGCAGACATGGACAACGGAATAGAACGACATTGTGTTTACTGACGAATCCCGCTCCTGTGCCTGCAACATCATAATAGTCAGATTCAAGTTTCAAGACACCGTGGTGAAAGGGTGCTGAACTGTTGCGTTACGCATCGCCACACTGGACATGCACCCGCTGTCGTGATTTCGGGTGGTAATGGACTTCATTGTCACACCCCTCTAGTACGCTTTGCCGGTTCACTGACCAACCAGCGCTACATCTCTGAGGTGTTGGGGCCCGTGGTCCTCGCATACATTCCATAAGCCATATTACCATAAGCCATATTCCAAGAGGATAATGCGTGACCATAAGTGCCAAAAATGTTTAGGCGTTCTTTGCCAATCAGATTTACTTGCTTCC
>BMAO01034557.1:0-22749 GCA_019973975.1 Trichonephila clavata
AGGAAACATATTCTATCTTCTGACCTTTACACCATGACATATTTGATGTACATCAGCCCCTTTACACGGGGTCTAGTGGCATCAGGACTTAAACCCGTGACACGACAACACAAGCCATGAATTCGTGGCCATGACCCTAGGTATGTGTATCAGCTGCAAGAGAAAATATTTCCAGGATCGAATTCGCGAAGATAAGACAATCCCGCTTCGTGCAGCTCCGTCAAGTTCTTTAATGATTAGTTTCATGCACACCAAGAAATAAATAATGGAAGACAAAACCACTTGGAGTTGGAACACTTTTCAGCGTAGGCGGTTGTCATTGTTGACGCACGAGAGTCTCGGCTACCTTGTTTTCCATTAGGACAGTTCATTTCTCAACTTGAAGAGAGCTACAGGAAACAGAATCTTAAATATATTCTCTGTCACTTTTTATTTTAAAAATAAAATATCAACGAGGCAAAATGTATTTTCATTTCAATTCGGCTGCGGTCACCATGGCCGCTCGTTCGAAGGGGTCATGGTGATGAACTCGTAGCCGGCATTGTTTGTCGCATTATGATGACACTGAAGATCCCTTTTCGCTCAGTGGCTGGTGTGTATTTAAATCATCCATGCTGAAAATCCCCACGTTGGCCTTTTGTGAAATTATTAGAGGGAGAAATATCTCAGCTATCGCCGTCATCACTTCGTAGTGACTTAAAATAACATACAAATCACCCTTCTGTAGCCTTGAAATAGGTGTTTTTAACTAATCAAACAATCAAGTTTTTTTTTAAAATTGAAATGCAGTTTTATGCCAAAAAGTCTAATAAACATAATCGTGTTGATATCTGCTTCTAAATATTGAAGAATACCAAGAAAAAAAGATTTCAGCTCACGAAGCACGCTTCTGAAAGGTATATAGTTGCAATACATCCAACAGAGATCACTGTAGATCAAAGCATCATATTAAATTGCTGCATAATTAAGATATCATCCGTGTTCTTTTATTCTGAGTCGTAATTTGACGATTTTGGCGTTTCTATCAGTACTTAAAAATGCCAAGCGATCGCCTTTTTCAACACCTTCTTGATGTATTCTTTCCATATTCTTACATGGAAGCATCGGATTTACACACGGTACTCGTTAAAGACCTAACACCAAAGGGACATTTAACGAAGAATCTGTTTTATTTAATTGCAGATGTGTTTGAAGTGCTAGAGATCTCCATTCACGAAGCATGGTCAGCACAAAGTGGTAAAATCCGAAGTGCTGTGAAGAAATCAGTAAAACTATATGTATGGCATATAATGTGTATGTGTTGGCTTGAGAAGCAAATAGTAACTGATGTGTATGATGAACCCTAAGTGTGATCGCTTTGGTTAGATATATGTCAGAAATTATTTGGTTTACCACTGGTAAAAAGTTATACCAACTAAATTCTCGAATTTTGACTGTATTCTTCGAGAATTGTTTGAGAGAAGATTTCAAGAATCGTGGAGGCTGGAAGCGCCTCGAAAAGCACATCCTGAGTAGAAAATACCGAGAATATCATAACGAGTGTGCAGCTTATCGTTTCGTTATGGATGATATACCAGATGATTTGAAACGGAAAATACGACATTCCTTCGCATCTAAGTCTGAACCTCCAAAAGATGTCCCTCGTGAAAGGATAAATGATTTAACTCAGCAAGTGATGTCATTTGTAGGAACTTCTCTTTTAAATGAAATAAATTCACCGAAAATGAATAAAGAAAACTTGGTTTCAAAAGAAGCAGAAGGATCAAGTTCGGCTAAATCTAATGTACTTGAAGACTCGGATTTGCTGTGCGATGGAACAATTTCGACTGGAGCTAACATGCTTGAAGTCTCGGATATGGCACGTTCCTCTGGAAAACAAGTGAATCTTTGCGTGAGTCATTTAAACCAACTCGAAGACAAACTAAAAGGACTTATTTCTATTTTTGAGTTACTTGAGACAGTAAGTTAAGCAATACATTGGCAATCTGTATGAATATTGATTATTCTTCTGCATTTTTATATACCTTACGTTAACTTTTTATTGAAAATTATTGTTTATTTAATATGTATATACATGCTATTGGAAAGTGTTTTGATATTTAATTTGACCTCCCATGTTATCATTAAAATAAACTTTTATTGATTTCATGCAGCTATAATTCTTTTTCGAACAAAGCCCCGTTTGTTGGCTTTGAATGCATATATAGGTTTCTTATATGAATTAATGGTTGATACTATTTCGAACGATTTATTTAAATGAAAACCCTTTAAATTTTGAGATTTTTACCTATCTGTATTCCGAAATTCTATGAATACAGTTGATATATTGATACGCAATGCTTGTATCAGGATTTTAATATTCATTATTTCTTCTGGATATATAAACGAGGGTCACGGTAGCTTAGTGGTTATGGTCATGAACTCAAGGCCAGTGTGTCGTGGGTTCAAGTCCTCTTGGTATTGAAAACCGGCCGTGTAGAGGGCACGATACAGGTAAAATCATTCGAGCTCAAAGTCTCCCCGTTGGTATACTCGTCACTTTACCGAGGTTCAAAATTGCAATGTCCGCCACCAATAACCATCGTGTTAAGCTTGACATGATTAATATAATTGAGACATAATATAACTAGTGAGTTATCTGTAATAAGCTCACTCGCTTCTCTAAAATAAACCAGCTAAGCTTGTAATACTCATTTTAAGCACCATCCCAGACAATGTATCAATGAGTCTCTTGGAATTTAATGAGCAGCACATCCTTCGGCACGAAAGCTTGCCTTTCGAAACTGGTCAATGTAACGGATTCGTGACTGGAATCATGAGTTCATGCCTAGTACTGCTGATAACCCACTGTGCAGAGGAAGTCCAATGCACGTTAAATATGTCGAGGTTCAAGCGTCCTCCCATTGGTGTGGTGGGAAAATCAGGAGAGAGGCTGCCAGCTCAGGTGTCGCTCTTGTCATTTGAACCTGGTTCAAAATTACGAGGTCCGTTGCCAATAGCCCTCGTGCAGTTTTGTAGACTGACATTAATATGTCTGTCTCAATCATTCGAATCGCTTATTTTTTAATAGTATCTGTCATACGATGCATGAATAGACATGCATTTTTGAATTGCAATTAATACAACACGACACATTTTCAAAAATCGAAATTTTAAAAGTACAGAAAATCTTGATTAGGTAAGTTCGTTATCATCTGAATACTTATATTCTGAATCATGTTTTCATATTTTTACAGTATTTTAGAATGGATAGTGATCCCATTTTTTCCCCAGCATATAATGCAAGAACTCTCTGTTCAAATTCTAATGAGGAAGTATTTGACTTAAACCAGGGCATTTGCTAAATCTTTAAACCAAATGAATGTTTACCGAAGAATTTATCTTATTTATTTCTAGAAACGTCTGATATTTTAGAATTGGCCAGTAAAGTATCCCAGAGTATCTTAACAAAAACCTGCCGAATACGCAAAATTGTATGAATTACACGCAATGTTGATGTGTTGGGAAAAAAAAACAAATTGTCAAAAAAATTCAATAGATTCCTCATTGAGTTCACATTATTTAACACTACGGGAGGAACTATTTTACATCATTGGAATAAATTATAAAATAACTCCTAGGATTTTGACTGTTTTCTTTGATAACTTTCAGAGGAAAGATTTTATTAAGCGTGGAGAAGGCTCGAAGCTTCTAGAAAACCACAATAAAAATAAATACCATAGATATTATGGCTAGTGTGTGCCTTAAAGTTTCGATATGGATGTGCCAGTAGGTTTGAAACAAAAAATTATAATTTAAAAAAAAACTAAAGAACACGCTTTTATGCTGAATCGAAGTAAAAATATAATTCTTAATATAAGAATAAAATGAACGAGAAAATTAATGTCATTGGGGTAAAAGCACGTGGGGTGTTCCATAAATATATCAATTGTTATAAATTATAACTTCTTTCAATTACGAAATTGCACCCCACGCTTTTACCCCAATGACATTAATTTTCTCGTTCATCATTTTATTCTTATATTTATAATTACTTTTTTACTTTTTAGTTCGATTCAGAATAAAAGCGTGTTCTTTAGTTTTTTTTAAATAATAATTTATTTTTCATTTTTTAGTTCAATCTACAATAAAAGCGTGTTTTTTAGTTTTTTAAACTGTCATAGTTGAATTTATCCTTGAGTTTGATATTTGGAGCCAGAATTACGTGGCTGCTAGAATAAGTCTTGCTCTTCAATGGATTTTAATTGAAGGGCCTGAAGTGTATTTATTCTCTCTGCTTACGGGGCCTCGGGTGAGTCCCGTATCGTTATATTAGATTCAGTCTCAAAAGAACAGGCCAAACAAATAAAATGTGTGGTAAGAAGAAAAAGATCGAATTAAAAAAAATTTAATGTACCACATGTTTTTATAACGGACTAAAAAGTATAAAATTCCTCCTTTTCGTTTTTTCTATTCTTTTTTCACATTTTCATGCATTATCCACTTCTGAGATATGCTCCAAATTTCAAGTCTCTAACTCATCGGAAAGTCACACAGTTTAAAATCAATTACAAAATTCCACCCGGGCAGACATTAAAGAAAGCGAGTTATTAAAAATATGGTAATATTAAGTGTCAATCGTATTCTCACCTTTTAAACGTATTGCCATAATGTTAATTCGTATCATCACTTCTAAACGTATTGCTTTGTAAAAATAAAAAATATTTAGCAGTTAGAACAAATTTTTTTTTCACATCACGAGCCTATTTTTTTTATTTCCATTTTCAGAAAAATGTTTATATTATAGTAAGAAATTGATAACATACACCCACTCGCCTCTTTCTCACATACAGAACACTTTTTTTGTTTGCTTTATTTTTATAAACTACAAGTGTATTAATTAAAAACACTCGCTGTAGGGTTACGCCTTTTTCTTTTAGTCGCTAAATGTGGAATTAATCGCCAAATCTGGAAATGTTGTATGGAATTAGGCGTCAAATCTGAAAATTGTATGTGCAATAAGTTGCCAAATCTGGAAGTGATATATTTAATTGTCGCCAAATCTGATTATCGTGATTCCTGACGATCCTGATGAGGACAATGGAACAAAATTATGAAATTATTGTGTTGTCATCGGGCCTTGACAAGTGTGCAAAATTTCGAATTAATCTGACCTTTTTAAGTGGGTGAAAATCGAGTTCCAAGATTCCGTTACATGCAAGTGAAACTTATAAAAGCGTGTTAAATAAGTACTCGATTTAACCTAGCAATCCAGTGTTCGTACTGGTTCTTACCAGTACGAACACTGGTCTCGTGTATTACTGTGATAAAAGACATCCCTTATGGTAGGTTATTTGATTCAGCACGTGAAGTGATGTCTGTATATATAGAACCTTTTATTCTTAATTAAAGAAGGTTCACCTGAATTGAATACTGAACAATCGGTTTGAAAAGAAGCAGGGAGATATCAAGCTCGACTGTAGCTAAAGTGCTTGAGGACTCTGATATGCGTTCCGCTGAACAAATTGGTTATCTTTGTGTCAGTCTAATGGTTCTCAAACTGTGGGGCGCACCCCGTCAGGGAATCGTGATAACCCTGTGAGGGGGCGCGAGCATATCGAAAATTCGGAAATATAGCATCATTTAAGAAAATATTAATTTACTCTGTAATGCTTACTTAAAATGTCTATTACTTAAAAGTAACGCATACAAAATTAAATAAATATCTTGATAATTTGTACGGTTTGTAATTAAGGTCGTAATGTAGCTTGGCCGGCAAAGTACATTATTCAAAGTACATTCAATACATTTTTATTGTATGGGGGGTGTGACGAAAATTATAATTGAAAAATAGGACGCAAACATTAAAAGTTTAAGAAGCACTGTGTTAGCCTTTTAAACAAGCTTGAGGAAAAACTGATAGAACCTTTTTCAAGTGTTATTTTATTTCTAGTGTTTTATCATTAAATGAATAATTATTTTTTTGTAAATTAATTTTTTTGGAGCATTAAAGCATCTCGTTCAATCTCTAATTGTCACACGAAGTACATTGAGCCATGATAAAATTAAATAAACGAAGGTTTGAAAGTGGAAGACGAATTTATGATAATCTTCGTTACTCAATCACGATTAAATAATTTAGACACCCAGATAATGCAACACCCAGCTTTAACAAGACAGAACCGGGTTATTAGAGTAGGCTAGAGCGGGTTATTTCAGCGCATCGACAACAAATCAGCAGGGGAAAATATTTGTCTATTATAGCTTGGCAGGAAAAAAACAACTTTTTAGCTGTGTCTTAATCTTCAATTGGGTGAGTGAGTGAATATTAACGTCGTACTGTTCAGCTATATACACTAGGGCTTTTGGTGACGCACCGCGTGATTTTGAACCATGGTCAAGTGATGCGGACGACACCTGAGCTGGCATCCCCCTCTCCTAACTACCACATCTACCAATCGTCGATTGGACACGGGAACCCGAGTTTCAAGGATTACAGTTTCAGGATAGCTACATTAAAGAGATCTGCTTACAAAATCTGTTAAGCGTATATCGTTCCTTTTTTCTCGTCCAACACCACAGTAACATTAATAAAGATATGACCACAGTATCAGAGCTGTCTTGGTCGTTATCTTGTCTTTGGTGTTACTTATATCAAGCCAGGGGTTCAAATTCTGATGTCATTAAAGATATCTCTTGCAGATACATCGTTGAACGTTGACTTAGTTTTCTTTTAAAAATCGATTCGACTGGTGCTATGTGATAATTTTGTTTGAGCTGGAGGGTGTCAGGTCAGGTACTATCAACGTCATTGGAGCGTCTCTCACAATTAAGAGACCCGTCACCAGGGTTCATCCTGTTGCTATGAAGTACGGCGTAAAGAAACAATTAGCCAACATGAGTTCCATGATTGCTGAAACACTGGCTTCTCGATATTTAAAATTCAGCATTGACTGTTTTAGTCCATACCACGTGATTTAATGTCTTAGATACATGAGTTTCTATCCAGGCAGATTTCTCAATTTGCATAAAAATCCACAAACTAAATTTCTTAAACATCCTTTTGAAAATATAACGCTTTCTTTTACATAAATGTAAAATACTTACTGTAAAAAATACCCTCAGAAAAAAAAGTGATTTAGCCATTTGACCAATTGACTGTACTCTCTTGTTAACGTCGCACTTAAAGATAAACTATGGTCAGTTGACAAGGACGACACCTGTGGTGGCACCCTGCTCTATAAATTTCCATAACATGCTAATAGAAAGACTTTGAGCTTGATAGATTTAACGTGTATTAACCCCTTTACGAAATGCAATTTCGTGGTACAAGGACTCGACAGACAAGCCAAATTTTTACGTTTTAAGAAAATTATTTCAAATTTGAGGATAAAATCGAATTTTACTTGTTAAAATTGCAGCCACATTTTTAGCAGCATTTCGGATTCGAAATAAGTTTAAAGTGGCTCACTTTTAAATCATTTACAAACATTCCGAGTAAACATAATTCAGCGTTCAGAAAGTACGCCAAAAGGGTTAACGAGATTACGCGCGCGTGTAAATAATAGTAATAGCAAACTTTTCTATAAATAGAAAAAGTCGCACATGGGGACTTCCAATTGTTTTGATAAATGAAAAATTGGGACATAAGACCCATTTTTTTAATTTTTGGTCTTCTATATATGCTATTGCTATTTTATTATGCCAAGTTATCTCATCTTTAGACATTTCGTAGAAAAGTTTATTCGAACCATAATGGGGAAATTCCGAATTTAAACTTGGACAAGAATAAATATTCTAAATCGGAAATAGCCTTAATAAAAAAATTAATTAGATATTTTATCGAAAGTGTTTGCTGTTTTAGAAATTTCTGTAAAGAGGAACTTAACGTTTTACATAGATGGTGTAAAAGAGCTATGCTAGAATCACCCAACTCGTATGTTACAGTGATGTTGAATTTGTGCTATAAAGAAAACGGAGGAGCAATTGACGTATATGATAGGTTCCTCAACGTGTTCAAATTGGTTAACAATTTGAAAAATATGATTTTTATGGCTGTTGGTGCAAATTTCTGCGAATTATCTTCCAGTCACTTTGACTGTATTGAACTGAACTGATTTTGATGAACGTGGTGGTTAGAAATGTCTCAAAAATACATACAAGATAAAAAAAAGTATGTGAGATATTTCCACGACTGCGAAAGACATAATTTCGTTGTTTGTAAGTTTCCGGAATGGTTGAAAGTGATAATACGAGATAATTTTCATCTCAACAACCTTCGATACCACTTAATTATGAAATGAAAGCTCATTTTGCTTGTATGGTAGACGATTTATTTGGCAAGTAAAGTAATGTCGCCAGAAAAAACTTCGCCTTTAAATGACCTAAACTCGCCTAAATTGAATGAAGAAGAATCTATATCAGTGATGGCGAACCTATGACCCATGGGTCAGCCACTGACCCACGCCAGCTTTTTAACTGACCCACAATTGCTAGGCAAACTCTTTTTCTTCCACACAAATTCTAATCCACACAAATTAGAAAATCTAATTAAACTCGCGTAATTAGATTTTCTAATTTGTATGGATTATTTATATTCTATATGTATTTTTTTCGAGCACCGCATTGACACAAAATCAAAATAAATGCTGTCAATAACCTTCAGTTTGATTATAACAGTTCCAAAGTTACGCAAATGACAACAAATGTATATGAAAACATGTAGTAATTCAAAAAAGCAAAGGTGTTTACAAATTATCAAATAAATTATACAATTTTACTCACATTTTGTTTGTTGAAAAAAAAATCTACAAACCAAAGCAAATGAACATATTTAAAGCACTTTCTTCAAATGAAATGCACTTTTGTATGTTTATGTTCAATTATGTTTGTAGAAAGAGACTTCCACGTCCAGAGTCGTCCCCTTACTGTTTCACGTGAGAGGCCAATGAGGGCCATGCACATGTCTGTAATTCTCGATACTAGCAATTTTTGGCTCGCAATTTAAGGCGCTTGCCCTAGTCAGTACAAGTGTTGAACTTATATTTCGAACGCATTTAAAAGTAATGTGTATGTATATTATATAGTAATGACTATTTCTTCTCAAATTATTGTAATCTAAATATAAATATTTTTAATTGTAGCCCTGTACTATGTCAGTGGTTAAAAATTTTTTAAAAAAGCCATTAAAGTTCCAGGTTATATCAAGTTGAATGGTTTGATAAATATGGTGGGATTAAAATGAATAAAATTGTTATAAGTATAATTTGTACTGAGAAAAAGGGACTTCACGTACATATAATGTAAACACACATTTTGAAACGTTGCATTCTAATCTCGGCATGTCGACAGATAAGAAAGAAAATGTATTTTTTTCCAGAAGAAAAAAAAAAAAAAAGAGAGAATTTTTTCAAAGCAGTGTTTAAAAAAAGATTTTTGGTTCCAAAAAAATAACATTATATCTGCTAGTTTCCGAGTTGCTCATTGCATATCTGGCAATGGGAAACCTCTTTCAGAAGAAGAATTTGTAAAAAATAAAAAAAACGTTTCATTGTTTGCTTATTTTATAGAAAAATGCTTGATCATAAAACATATAAATGAGTTATCTGCACTAAATCGCAATATAATTAAAGATCGAGTAATAAAATTGGGAAAAAATATCTTTTCGTAAATACATTACGACTTAAATTATGTAGAAATGTTTTCAGATGCTTTAAATGAGAGTAATAATATAAATGCTTATGCACCAATTTGCAGTTTTTACTCGATATAATTTTGTAAATATAATGAAAGAAAAGAGTTAATGAAACTATAATAACGTTGAAAGAAAAGTGTACCAGTTTTGATATTTTTACAAAATTTGATATTGCATTTAAAGAACTGGATGCTTTCAGAAAATAGTTTATGTAACAGCAGATGGTGCACCTAGTACGGTAGGGAAAAATTGGATTTATTCAGCAAAATATTTCACATTTTCTGATTGAATTTCATTGCATAATTCATCAGCAAGTTTTATGTGTGAAGCATGATTTAAAAGCATTTTCCATTGTATTGTCAGCTATTATAAAATATCCTTTATAAACGGCAATTTGTATAATTCTTAGAGAAAATTGAATACCAATACTCGGGGATTTTGAAATACAACTTGGGATGGCTTGGTTTCGGTCAAGTCCTTCATCGGTTTGTAACGATATTAGAAGAAATTAATATCTTTTTAATTGAAAAAGTCAATAGTATCGATGAATTAACCAATACACACTAATTAAAAGATTTAATTTATGAGACATCATTCAGAATTTTAATGCACTGAAAAAAAGCTTCAAGGGCATGGATTAATTGTTTTAATGGTGTTTGAATATATTGAAATATTTACGACGAAACTTGACGTCTTTACTAAGGATTTGGAAATGAAAATCATGAGATATTTTCCTCAATTACATAAACATTTGGTATTATATGCATAAACTTCCATCCCGATAACTTGTTTCTTGGGTTATTTTAACATGCCAATTCAAATTATTAAGTGTGCGCTTTCTTAACTCGAGTGCACCGTAATCTTTAAAAAACATTTTTGACCAACAATGCTATTCAATGTTGATGCGCTTATAAAAACCAAGAGAAATCCATTTAAGATAAAGAACATTAAAGTGCTTTAAACAACATCTAATGATTTTTTATTACCCGTAAAAGAATTCCAATAAATAATAACTATGTTCGAAATTGAAACAAAATGTGGCTGTAATATATTATATTGTTTTATTTTACTTTGTGATTAGAAATAAATGGAGAAATATATGATTGTTAATCATTCAGTTTATATTGCTTCAAATTGTTTAAGAAGTTTTGTGAGCGCGACCTACTTGAAATCGCTCCTTCACAGTCTTGCCTACCTAAGGGTGTGGAGGGAAACAAAGCATCACCAGAAACTTCCATAATAATTATTATTTTATTACTATTCAAACACACTAATCAACCACAAGTGAAACTACAAGAGGAGACCCTAGGAGTGATATACAAAGAGAGCAATCTATTCTAAGTGAACAACTCTAAGTAAACATGCGCAAGTGATCTGTTTAATTTAATCTAATTCAATCTATCTTAGATTCTTAAGCCTTAATCCACTAATTTATTATAGTGATAAACTCACGTTGTGATAATGAAATAAATCTCACTTACGAATCACCGCAACAGTACTCCTGCTCCTTCTATCTTACATTTACAAAACCTTGATTTTATATAGTCAAACTAATTTAAATATCAAGGTATCTTCTTAAGGGATGGCTGTGAATTAAATCGAAAGCTAGCCCCAAAGTTTCCCCAAGAGGATTAATCATAAGGTCACGTATAGATCCGTCACAATTTCAAAGAAACTGTGTTAATTGGTAAGCTTATTTGGTGAGAAGGATTTATTGTACGCGAAACTAGTATCAATGATCTTTTGTGCTGCAGTTTTTCAAATAATTTTGTTTTGGAAATGATTCTAAAAGTTTAAAAATTTATATATTGAGATATATTTTTAATTATTACTAATGAAGATATATAGTTCACAATATTTCTATACTTTTTGGAAATGATTCTAGATGTTTAAATACTCATATAATGTGATATTTTTTTAAAATTATTACTAATAAGGATACATAGCTCTCAATATTTTTATTATCTATAAAACTACTTTTTAAACATTTCTGTTAAGTAAGAATAAAGATGGATTTTTCGTTATCAACTCTAGTCATTTTAGGGCTTCGGTACCCAAATGTTTCTAATCACAATTTCATGGCGCATTTTAAAGATGCGTTCAAGTCCTGATGATTCTAAATACCCTTTCTCTACAGAGGCTGAGGTACGTTCAACGTTCGGATACTCTAAGTCCTCATGTTGGCGTATTGTGGAGGTTTAGATTGGGGTACCATCAAGGCGTCATTCTCATCACTTGGCTTTTTTAAAAATTAAGAAGTCCTTTGTCAACGGCCTTAGTGTAGTTTCAAAGTTTGACGTTATTTATCCCTCATTTCTTAATTAATATCACACACTTCACGAGAATACTTTGATAAAGCATTTTTTGATATTCCATTCTAAATATTTTCAATTTAGTTAATAGAACTTTTCGAATGGTTGCCTGTTTAAGAACCAGCGATTTAAAAAGAAATTCACAGGAGTCAACATCAATGATGGTAAATTACACTATTGACACTCTATAAACAGAAATCATCAATAATAAACAATAAACGAGTATTTCTATCGGTGGCTTCATTCAAATATTTATACGTCAATCAAAAAAGTTGAAAGTATCGCGATAATTATTTAGCATTTAGCTTTTCTTAGATGAGAAATTAATATGGACTGTGTAATGAGTGTGGAATGATAATCATGAACAGTATCTTATATACTGCTAAATTAAAAAATGTGTATGAATTCAGGTGTGGATCAGAGTTTTTAAGGTCTCGTCATCCACATCTTCGCAAAATATTAAGGAATATTTTCAACTCAAACGCGTGAAGGACTAAATAAAAAATATCACCCTCAAAATATTTGCATTCCAACAAAAAAACTTTTTTTAAGGTTTCTTTTTGTGTAAACTATCGAATTGGTAAAGAATTGGTGAAATTGCAATTGATGTAAAGATAATAAAGCCGTATATTAGAAAACTAATATCTTGAAAATTTGATAAAAATATCAAAGGAATTAGTGCCTTGTCATTCTCTAAAACAATCATCGTGCAATTAATTGAGATATTTACATACATTTTGTAAAGAAGAATTTATATTTCCTTTAAATTCAATTCTATAAATTTATCATGTAGTTAGAAAAACCTGGTATAGCCTAGTATAGAAACGAAATGGAACTGCAAGACAACTTATAGATTCGTACTTATTCATAGTGTGGCGTCTATACATATATACTAGCTGTTACCCGCCCGCTTCGCTGGGTATTTCATGATGTTTTATAAATTTTTACTGCTTATATATATGTATAAATTATTGATATCTAAGTCCTAGCATTAAGAATCCGATTGAATTGAAAAATATACTTATACCTGTAACTGTCACCTGTTGAAAAAAAAAAAAAAAAGGGCAGAACTCATCTAATTTGTATTTTCTAAAAATCTCTAAAATTGAAGCGTAGAATGATGTTTGCTCTTTCGTATTTCAAAAACCAAGTGGATTCCCGCAAAACCAATTTTCGGTGAATCTCTACTCCGTAAATTGAACATGCAAGCCAAATTTCAAGTCTAAATCTAACAGAAAAAAGCAAAAGTTTTACTATAAATATCCCCGTAATCCCGTTGAGAGCCATTTTCCAAAATTACTGCTCTTAGCGGATTTCAATTCAACAACAAAAAAAAAAAAAATACAAACCAAATTTCATTATTATAGTCCTTGTAGCTCGAAAAATTAATGTTTTTTGTCAATACGTCCCAGTAACCCCCTGCAACCCCCCAGAACTTGATTTGCTTAAAATTTATTCTTAGTGGATCCCTATTCAACAAAAGAAACATGCTTAACAAATTTCAAGTATATGGGTCTAACAATTAAAAACAGGAATTTTTTTCTGTAACTCCTCTTGACCCCTCGCAAACATTTTTAGGGTCAATTTTCATTTTACTCTTTGTTAGAGGAACTCTATTTCATGAAAGGAACATGCCTACCAATTTTCAAGCAGGATGATCAAGTAGTTTAAAAATGGAAATATTTATCGATTACGCCTCTTAATCTGCCGAAATTAAACTTAGTAGTTGATATTTGCGAAACCCATTTTGTAGCGGTTCTCTACTTTACGAAAGGCATCTGCTTATCAAATTTCAAGACTGTACGTCGAACAGTTTAAAAAAGGGGATAATTGTCTGTAACGCCACTTAAGCCCCCGCAACGCCACTTCTGGGTCTGTTTTCACAAAACCCATTTTGTAGGGGAATTGCACTCTATGAAAGGAACACGCTTAGCAAAATTTGAAGACTGTGCGTCCAATTAATTAAAAATGCAAAAAAATTATCAATAACGCCCCTTGAACCCCCGCAACACCACCTAGGGGTCGATTTTCACAAAACACATTTTGCAGTGTATTTCTATCCTATGAGAGGAATCTGCTAACCAAATTTCAAGACTGTGAGTCTAATAGTTTAAAAAAAGAAATAATTATTTATATCTACTCTTAACCCCCCGCAACATCCCTTGGGGGTCAATTTTCTCCAAACCCGTTTTGTAGCGGATATTTACTCCATGAAAGAAACATTCCTACCAGTTTTCAAGCAGGTAGGTCAAATAGTTTAAAAACGAAAATATTTATCTCTTACGCCACTTATTCCCCTGCAACGCCACTTAGAGGTCTGTTTTCACAAAACCTTCTTATAGCTGATCTCTACTCTATGAAAGAAATCTTTTTATCAAATATAAAGACTGTGCGTCTAATAGTTTAAAAATGGAAATAAATATCTATAACGCCCCTTAAGTCCCCTCAACGCCACTTGGGGGCAATTTTCACGAAACCCATTTTTAGCGTATCTCTACCCTATGAGAGGAATCTGCTTACTAAGTTACAAGACTGTACGTCTAATAACTTAAAAATAGGAATTTATAACGCCCCTTAAACCCCCGCCCCCTTAACACCCCTTGGGGGTCAATTTTCCCAAAACCCATTTTGTAGCGGATATTTACTCCAGGAAAGAAACTTACCTACCAATTTTCAAGCAGGTAGGTGAAGTAGTTTAAAAACGGATATATTTAGCTATTACGCCCCTTAATCCCCCGCAACGCCACTTAGAAGTCTGTTTTCACAAAACCCGTTTTGTAACTGATCATTATTCTACGAAAGGAATCTATATATATCGAATTTAAAGACAGTGCGTCAAATAGTTTAAAAATGGAGATAATTATCTATAACGCCCCTAAGCCCCTGCAACGCCACTTGGGGGTCGATTTTCAGCAAACTCATTTTGTAGCGGATCTCTACTCTCTGAAAGGAATCCGCTTACCCAATTTCAAGATTGTACATCAAGTAGTTTAAACATGGAAGCAATTATTATTAAAGCCCTTAACCCCCCGTAACGCCCCTTGCGTTTCGAATTTCGGAAAATCCTTTCTTAGCTGATGTCTACTCTATCAAAGGAACATGTCTACCAAATTTCAAGTCTGTAGGTTGAATAGTTCCAGAGATTTCGTGATTAGTCAGTCAGTCAGTGAGTGAGTCAGTCGCTTTTCTCCTTTATATATATAGATATATTATTTTTCTGCTTAAACATTTTGGGAGAATTTTTTGCTAATAGTAGTCGTTTGTTCTTCCATATTTCTATGAGATTTTTTATAATTTGGATTTTTTTATACTTTGGATTTTTTATACTTTGAATTTTTTATACTTAGAATTTTTATACTTTAAATTTCTATTTATTTTATTTTGGTCTTTCCTACCGAGTTGCAAAGGGGGAAGGTTGGCGCCTTCAAACTAGTTTAACCCCACTTATTCGGTCCTAAGTCCGAAATTGCATTTTGACTCGCTAGGTTCTTATTTGTATTTCATTAGATTTGATCTGAAATTATTTATTTTTTTTATTTCCTGTTATGTTCTATATTTTATATAAATGTCTTCCATATATATATATATATATATATATATATATATACGTACGTAAAACTCTTTTGCAACGATTTTGAATGCAACAACTGTGTTCTGGTCATCTAAATATAGTAGTTATTAGATCTTTTGTTTATTTCAAGTGTACATGTTTTTTAAATGCAATATTTAATTCTTTTAAATTTACGCCAGTTTATTTGTATTCTACTTAGGAGTGAATAAAATCACGCAAAGCAGGCTATAGACGGAATATAGATTTTATTCAAGATGGCCGCCTCGCACCTCACGAAATATGAAGAATAAAAAAATATTACTTAAATTAGATGAAGCAACTGAGAACTGTAGAATTAATACCATTTAAAACGATTTAAAAAGTGGAATAAGAAGAAATTCCCTTTATTTTCCAAGTAAAATGGCGAAGAGAAGTGAAGATAGAAACTGAATGTGAGGAATTTTAAAAATGACGATAGAATCAGAAATTAAAATAAACGAAAGCAGTAACAATTAAAAATTATTAAATAAATCATTTGAGGCCGAAAGTTGAATTAAATACTAAAAAAGCGACTTTATTATAGGAAGTGAAAAAATTAGGTAATCATTTATTAAAATTAAAACAGTAGAAATTAGCTATTTACTACCATTAAAAAATAATTCTGCCTGACACATTTGTCATTATGTCTGTTGAAATTCACCCCATAAGACCCAAGTAAAAAATTCGACCACTCAATTTATTACTTTTTTGAGGAAAAGTTGTTGATTCTGTACTAGATTTATCACGTTTCCCATTGAGAGAAATCAGTAAAATCTTAACTAAAGTACGAAAAAAGAAATTCAATTCTTTAAAAAAAAATGAAATTGACCAAAAGGGCAATGTCTAAATTTTGGTATATTACTATTTCGAGTATGCCGTGGAACCTTAAAAGCTTGAAGATTTGAAATGATTTATCGTTGTACGGACTTAAATATTTTGTTTCTATTTAATTAGATATAGTTAACAGCATATACAGCTTTCAATAGCTCAATCACTTTTATTTAAAAATATGTTGATGAAATAATAAAATATACCACTACACTGAAATACATCAAAAACTTTTTTTCATTTAAAACTGCCTAAAAATAACTAAAAAACAAAAGTTCAAATTCACTAATACTGTACGATAGCGAATCAATTATATCATAAAAGGCTCTCTGAGTAAAAATGGTAGAGAGAGAGAGAATCTGACATTTTTATTATATTAATATAGTTTTTCCTTGTCTTAGGAAACTGTCGTCGCTTTGGAAGCTCACATTTTGATTGTATCTATTTACCTTTACCCTGTCTTTGAAGACCATCTCATTTAGGATGCTGACTCATAGCTTTACCCTGTCTTTGGAGACCGTCCTCATTTACCATGCTGACTCATAGCATTAATATGTCTTGGAAACTGTCCTCGCTTGGGAAGCTCACGTTTTTTTTTATATCCGTATACTTTTACCCTGTCTTTGGACACCATCATTCATTACGGATACCGACGCATAGCTATACCATGTCTTAGGATACTGACGCATAGCTTTATTTTGTCTACAGACACAGTCTTCATTAAGAAAGCTGACGAATTTATGGTATTTACAAAGCATTACTCTGCTTCCGCCCACTGTTTTCGCTTAAGAAACTGACGTTTTTATTGCATTGAAACCGCTTTACTTTGTGTTCGGATATCGTTTGTGAATGAACTACTGAATTATTTTTTGTTCATTTTATTAATAAAAATATGCTCATATTATCTTTCAGTACATAAATTGTTATGATTCACAGGAGTAGCCACGTTTGAAAAAAAAGATCTTAGATTTAATGTCCTATAATAATCCATTTTTTTAATTTTTAATTTTAAATCATTTTTAAATAATAATTTATCAATAATTAATTTTTTATTTTTTTATATATATATCTTGCCAAAATGTTATCGTTAAGAAATGTCTGGAGTAAAATTACAACAGTACATTTTTTCCCTTCAATTTAAAAGCATCTTAAGTATTTATAAAAACAGACATGTTATTAATCCCAGTAAAAATTTCTTCATTTTTGACTTTTCCAACTAATTTGATAAAATATGGAATGTGACTGCAAACAACTTTAACAGAGCTAGACTTTGCGATTTTGTGCAAAGAATACCGGCTTGTATATACATAAAAATATCTCTAAAAATATGCAAGGGAATGCATAAATATGCTAAAAATATGCACTTGGAGCCCGAAAAATATTATTAACGACTAAATTACAAAAATATTAAGCTAAAACTCTAGAAAGATATACTGTGATTTTCTTTTATATATAAAATGCATATAACATGTTGATTTACTTTAAGTATTTTTTAAAATATATTCTTCGAAGTATACAACAGGGTTTCACCAAAAGTCCTAATAGGTCTAAAGGTTTCATGATTCGATAAAGTTTGAAGACCACTGCGTTAAATTAATGAATACGAAATATGAACCTAATACTAAAAGACCATCTGAAAATAAACAGTGACGGTTTTCTCATTAAATACTTTATAATCAGTTTTGTTATATATATATATTGATAAATAATATTTCACAATATATATCTTATATGTAACTTTCGTTACTTCTTGTTCATTCAAACACTCATTGCCATTTGTCCCAAATACTTAAGAATTTTAACCGTGCTAAAAAATTTAAAATCGTCCAACCACACTTATTTTTACTCGTTAAGCCAATTGAATTTTAAAAATGTTTAGTTTTAAAAATATTCAGTTAAAAATTTTTAAACTTAACTCTGGTGCAAATGGCATTAGTGACCCACGAGCTAGCACTAAAAAAAATATGAACAAAATTTGACCCACGTTTCAAAAAGGTTCGCAATCCCTGATCTATATCAAAAGAAGCTGAAATATCTAATTCTAGTAAAGCTAATATTCTTGAAGTCTCGTGTGCAGCGGTATCTGAAGAGTCAGGCTTGTACGCTCGTTGCAAGATCAAATTAGAGGAACTCGAAGAGAAACTACAATATCTTATTGGAATTCTTGAATTACTTGATGAAATGTAAGACACCTAGATATATTTCAGACATTGCTAAATGTTTTTTTTATTTTGAAACACAAATTTGGGTACTCGCGTACTATCGCAACAATGCTAAAGTTCAAGATAACTCACCAAGTTGACAACACCGATTTCGCATGTATTGTACGCGCTGAATTAGCATCCATATGCTTCTTTTCATACAATGTTATAACACGGTTGTGATAATACGTATAAGTACCCATATTTATATAAAGTAAACGACTATAAATGATTTTTAAAATAAAATCTTCAGTCTCATTACTTCAAATCCGTATTGTTCTTTAGATTTTATCAACCTTTTAAAATCTTGTTTCTTTATTATGGTTTTCAAAATTTTTGTGGAATATTAAAATTTCATGCTTTTTGACAAATATTTTCCAGTAATTAGGAAACCAACCCGTAAATAATGAAATTTGTGTTCAGATTTAAGCAAAATCCCTCTTTCTCAACCAAATTGTCAAATTATATCAGTGCTGTTAACAATTTTATACAATAGCATTATTTCGAATGAAAATATATTTTAATTGCCTTAAAAATTGAATGAGAAGACTCTTATGTACAATCATGGGATTTAAGGCGTAATTCTCTCCTCATGGTAGTATAAAACTGCTTGTCTAATCACATAGTCTATATTCTTTCCGTTATCAAAAACATTCTTCATAAGATTGAAAGTAAATTTTTTAATGTTTAAAGTGGCACAAACAGCATATTTTCAAAATTTCACAAAAATTTTCAATATTAAAAAATATAGCAGGGATACATGCTTCTATATTTGGAATGAGGATAATCCTCGAATATATATAATGGGTAAGGAAGTACAGATTCTCTCTGCAGCCCAAACGGGGGAATGAAGGCTATATTTAAGGCACACTATAAAGAAGAAAGAGGAGTATCGGATAATTCAAAGCTTCAGTCAAAAGACGCGGATGACATGTAAGGTGGCACACCCTCTCCAAATTACCACACCATATCTTCCTCATCAATCAATCGCTATCGACAATTTAGACTTTTAAATCGGACTTAAATACGACACACAGCTTTATGAAGAAAGAGCCTGATTATATTAGAGTAGGCCTAGTACGGGTTATTTCAGCGCCTCGGCAAGAAACCAGATGGGATTGATATTTGTCCATTACAGCATGACTTGTTAGGAATTCAACAACTTTTTATCTATGTCTTGAATTTCCAGTGGACACGGGAACCCATGTTTCAAGAGTTCTTGAAGACTACTAGAGAGAGATCTGTTTACAGGACCTGTTAAGCATATCATTCACCATTTCACGTCGAACACCGCACAAGTATCAGTAAGAATAAAAATATGCATGCAGTATCCGAGTTGTAATTTTTTTGTCTTTGGTGTTGTTTCTGTCAATTAAGGGAACCAAGTTCTGACGTCATAAAATATCCCTCTTGTAGATAGGTTATTGCTCTTTGCATTTTTCCCCTCTTGATATTCATCCTATGGGTGCCGTATGGTAGTGTTGTATGTGGAAGTTTGAAGGAGCTGGGATAGAGGTACCATCATCACTAGACTTTACTCAGACTTAAGAGAATCATCACCAGTTCTATCGTGTTTTGAAGTATAACTTGAAGAAACAATCAGCCACACAGTATCAATTCCAAAAATGTTGAAAAATTAGCTTCTTGTATCTAATTGAATTTCAGCATCGATTGTCTTAGCTCATATTATGTGACCTATTTTGGCAGACAAAAATTGCATCAACTGCAAATATTCACCAATTGAGGCGATCAGGGTTACTGATGTTTCAGTGTCTTAAAGTCATAGGTTTCCTACTAGGCAGCAGATTTATCAATTTCCGTAAAAATCTAAAAACTGATTTCGTTAAATATTCTTCTGTCACTCCAGAAGCATTTCGGTTTCTTTTATAAGTTTAAATAATTAACTCTAAAAAATCCCTTCAGAAAATAAGTGATTTAGCAGTTAGACCGACTGACTGTACTTATTGATATCGCACTTAAAGGAAAACTATGGTAATTGACAAGGACGAAACCTGTGATGGCTCCCTGTTCCATAAACTTGTACAACACGCCAATGCGAAGACTTTGAGCTTCACTGATTTAACGTCCATCAGTCCCTTTCCGTAATGCAATTTCGTGTGACTAAGACTCGATAAAAAAATTCCACAAAAATGCGATCTATGAACACGATCCCTCGGTTGCCGCAGCTGCATTTTTACATTTTAGAAAAAATTGGCTCGAAATTATTCACAAAAGAAATCAAATTTTACGTGACAAAAAAAAAATCTATTCACGTTTTTTTTTTTTTTTTTGGCAGCAGTTTGAATGCGATACGTTCTTTAAGTGGCTTACTTCTAAATTTGTCACAAACATTCGAAAATACTAATCGCAAAGTTCTCTATAAGAAGAGATAACTGCACATTGGAGCTTCCGATTGATTTGATGAACGAAAAAGTGTGACAATATATTAATTTTTGAAATTCTTATTGCTCTAATTTTGTTTTTACTATCGATATTTTGTAATGGAACACGATCCAATCTTCAGGAATCTCGTAGAAAAAGTGTTATCGAAGCCTGGTGTGGAAAAAATGAATTTAAACATGGACAAGAATAAAGACCGTACGCCGGAGGTAACTTTAATAGAAAGTTTATTGGAAATTTTCCCGAAAGTGTTTGCAGTTATAGAAATTTCTATCAAAAAGAACTGGGATAAATGTTTTGATGAAGGATTCATAGAAGTTATGTTACAATCACCAAAGTCGTACGTTAAAGCGATGCTGACTTTGTGTTGTACAGAGAACGAAGGAACCATTGATGTATATGATAGGTTCCTGAACGTGTTCGCATTGGTTAACTATGTGACAAATATGTATTTTACCGCCGCAGGTGCAAATTTCTACGAGTTATCTTCTCTTACTTTGACTGTATACTATGAAAATATGTTGAGGCAAGATTTTGAGAAACGTGGTGGCTGGAAGTGTCTCAACAAATACATTCAGGCTAAAAAGTACGTGAGATGTTTCCACGACTGCGAAAAATACAATTTCGTTACAGATGACTTTCCGAAAAAGCTGAAAGTAAAAATACGAGACAGTTTTTCATATCAATTACCTTCGATAAATTTTAATGCTGAAATAGAATATCGTTTTTATCGTGTGGTTGATTGTTTAACAAACGAAGTAATGTCGTCTGTAAAATCGCCTTTAAATGATTTAAACTCGCCTAAATTGAATGAAGATCAATCCATTTCAAAAGAAGCTGAAGGATCCAGTTTCAGTACAGCTAATATTCTTGAAGTCTCGGGTACAGTGGTATCTAAAAAGTCAGGTTTGTATCCTTTTTGTCAGAGCAAAGTGAAGGATCTCGAAGAGACACTACAATATCTTCTTGGAGTTTTTGAATTACTTGATGAAACGCAAGACACCTAGATGTATTTTAGGACCTTGAAGGAATGTTGAATTTTTATTTCAAACATAGCTTTATTAATGAAGCGACTGAATGTTTTTTTAAAAAAATAAATTGTATGGTTTTGTTCTTTTAAAACCGTTTTTTTTTTCTTTTGATCTTGGGAATCCATTAAAATTCTTCGTTTTTTAACAACTACGTTTTGTTTCACTACAGTTGCTTACAGGTTTTTTTTTTCAAATACATATTTGGCATTTTTAAAAAGTTAGAAAACTTTTGAAAAATATGACAAATGTGCAGTTTTAAAACAAAATCTCACTCTTTCTCATCCAAATTTCGAAATTACATCAATGCTATTGACAATTTTATGCAAAAGCGTTATTTCCATGTATTTTAATTGCCTCAAAACGAAACCTTGTGAACCTGGCAATATTTTTTTTAAAAAAACGAACGAGAAGACTTTTTTACACATTGTGAGATTTAAGGCACAATTCTTTTTGTAATGTAAGACTTCTTTCTTAATCACGTCTTCTGTGTTCTTTCAGTTATCGTTAAAAGTAACTTTTGTACGTTAAATTTGCATAATTAGAACATTTTCTAAATTTTCAATATTAAAAAATAGAGCAGGGAGCCACTGTCCTATATTTAATTTCTAGAAACTGATGGTTGCATTGTATGGCACAAGAGCCAATTTGGAATATAATATTTGTGGTGAGCCATTTGTTAAAAACTTTAGGGGGTAGGTTCATGAATATCGGCCCC
>BMAO01034558.1:0-33873 GCA_019973975.1 Trichonephila clavata
AAAATCGGACTTTCTTTTCATTCCCGATGTTTTATCTTGATTCATGACTGTCAGTAATGATGTAATAGCATGTAAGACGTACGTATGCTTGAGTTAAATCCTTTGTAATCTGTACTGATAACAATCTGATATGTAAGACGGAAAGACTTGAAGGCATGCAAGATTTGGCTAAAATGTGTAATTACTGAACGATAATTACAGTTATTACTTTTCAGAAATTCCTTTTCTTTTTTTTTGTAAACGAATGATATTTTAAGGACGAAATTTACAGTATTAAAAAAGAAAACTGAAAATAATATGACAGAGTAATAAATGCTAAATCTGAAAAGAGTTACTTTTTTTTAATAAAATCTAAGTTTAGGTTTACTTAAATTCTTTATCCATTCCTACTATATTAGCTCACACGCTCTCTCTCTCTATTTACCTTGTTCAAATTTTCAATCGTTAATAAAATACTTTCTATTCGTCCAATCAGTTTCAAATAAATTTTTTTATACTTGTAGTAGATGACACTTGATGTTAATACAGCTTTTTCAAATATTAATTCATTACTTACCGGTTAATTTTTTAAATATAAATTAATTACCATTTTCGACGCCAATTTAGATTCGTCTCCATTGTTGTAACAATGTAACTGTTAAAACAACGACGAAAGTTGGCGATGAAAAGCGGTTTTTCAGCCAAACTAGCCAAACCGGGCGTGCATTGTGACAACAATGCAGACAAATCATGCTCTTTCTTCAATTCCTATTATTAGTTCACTCTCTCCCTATATATATATATATATCTTGTTCGAAATTTCAGTTATTAATAAAATACTTTCTATTCATCCGTTCAAAGTAGGATTAGATTTTAAAATTTTTTAAAACTTTTAAGGGTATGCCGGAGTTTATATCCGTCTTGCTCAACCGGCGCGTTGTGCGCCCCGGGCGCGTATATATACATCCTTCCGAAATATAATTCTTTTCTTTGATCTGCTATCAGTAATACTATTCTGAAGGTTTTGCAATGCAATAAAATGACTTTGACAATGTTTGCAAAGGATTTACTTATTCCAGAGAAAAATTTGCTTATTTGTGCCTTTTCTTCCCCCTCCCACATACGTGTACCTATGTGTAAAACGATGGCACTGGAGAGCAAATACCGTAACTTTTAATCGACAGTTAAGGGGTTAATAAGCAAAATTTTTTCACTCGGAAGTTACATAACCTATAGCCTTCTTTTGATACTTGATATGCAATTTTATTTAACTGACATTACTTGGCATTTTTTACATTGCATATTTTTGTGAAAACTGACTGTTATTTCTGTCTCATGCCAAGATAGGGAATCATCTGATTTTTTATTACTAAAAGTCTTTTAAAAAGGCTTTTTATTAAATGTTTTCAATTTGGTTCTGGAGGTTTTTTGTTCCTGCGTTTTCACTTTTAATTTTCAGTTGAATAATTAAACGTTCCTCATTCTATTTTCTGCGTGTCTGAATATTCACGAAATAAAATTAGTTACTAATCTATGACTATCAATTGTTTAATCATTTTATGTTGATTCGCCCCCTCCCCCTCCTCCTCTCACTGTACCAAATATCGATCTCTAAGCTAAACTTTTAATGAAAATCAGAAAATATCAAATGTATCATAATATCAAAAATATCATTTTAATATTTTTTAAAATATTAAAATGTTGCAATAAATTTAAGATAAAAAGACGAAGGAAAGTCTAAAAATATTGAAACAATAAAATGTAATGTTCGGTGGAGTGAGTGAATATAAATATAAATGCCGCACTATTCAGCAACTCGGGGGCTTTTGGCGACGGACCTCGTAATTTTGAACTATGGTCAAGTTTCGAGGACGACACCTGAACTGGGATCCCTTTCCTAACTACTACATCAACGGGAGTACGTGTGAGCTCTCGACAGATTTAGCGTGCATCGCTCCCCTACACGGAGGGTTTTCAGTGGTACTTGGCTGGAACTCATGCCACGCCAGCCACGAGTCCGTTGGCCGCGGTAGCCAAGTAATCGGATCATGGCTAGCGTGTCATGAGTTCGACCCCAGTACCACTGAAGACCCGCCGTGTAGGGAAGCGATGCACGTTAAATGTGTCAAGAGCTCAAACGTTCTCCCATTGGTGTGGTGTGGTAGTTAGGAGAGGGGGTGCCAGCGCAGGTGTCGTCCGCATCACTTGATCATGGTTCAAAAATACGCTGTCCGTTGCCAAAAGGCCTCGTGTAGCTGAACTGCGCGACGTTAATGTTCACTCCCCACGAGTCCGTTACCTTGACCACTAGACTACCGCTGCCACTTTTGGTGACGGACCTCATGATTTTAAGCCATCGTCAAGTGACCAGTAGGCACCCTGTTCTTCTAACTTCCACGCCACAGCAACGGGAAGACGTTTGAGCCTTGACGTATTTAAAGTGCATTAGCCCTTTCTACACGGCTGGTCTTCAGTGGTACTAGGCTCGAACTCATGACACGCTGGCCATGAGTCCGTTACCGTGACCACTAGGCTACTGAGGCCACAGGTCTTCAGAGCTCGAAATTATGACACGAAAGGTTGAGGAATAATTTTTTCAAAATCTCAAAATTTATTTTTTTTGAAAAACTGTTCCATGTCTTGACTAGTAAAGCGTGACCGTTTTATAAAATTATCAGTTAGTGGAATGCATTGCTGGAAGGGGGCCAAATAAAAAATCGAATGCTATAAACATTTTTATACGTCTAGTTAACCGAATCTCTAAATCAAAATTTAAAAAATTTCTAAGTAAGTCATACGATTTATCTTGAGGGAACTATATCGTGAGAAATTCACGCATAGTATAGTGATTATTTGAAATTTATCACTAATTATGTGCCACCCAGTGGCGGAACGTAGCTCCCCCCCACATTGGGGGGGGTAGGCAGGGTTCTAGGAGGCCCAAAGCCTGACTGACGCCAAGTTTCAATCCTTTGTAAGATCCGACTTGGGGAACAAAATCGAACTTTGCAGGGGGTATCCTAAAATTTTGTTACACCACTGGTGCCACCTGATATGTCTTATTTTAAATATCAAAGATCTATTTTTAAGTAGAAAAAGGCTCGAGATGAAAATTTTATTAAAATATTTCTAAGTTATGTTTCTTTATTGTTATTATTTCTTAATCTCAGGGCTGTGGGTAGCCTAGTGGTTAGAGCATTGGACCCCAGACCGGAAGGCCTGGGTTCGATGCCCTATGCCACCAAATCCCCGCCTGGTATAAACGTAGAACGTGCTCGTTAAATCAGTGGGTCCAAATGGTGTCGCCATCTATCGTGTTGTTCCGAGCAAAATCGCACTGTCACCTTGGGGGCTTAAAGCTTAGGCTAACGACAGGCGTAAAATTCTAGCCCTTAACCGCGATTAATTTTGTGGACCTTGATCTGATGTTACTGTCGATCAGGTGGCATAAGCAACAACATTTCTTAATCTATTTTCTCAGAACCTAAAAAAGGATGAATTCTTGACAACCATTAACGACCACCACCATCAGTACATAGCCATCTGGAATTTTTTTAAAAATAATATTAAAAATTTTGTGGAATTCTTGTTTTATTGTCACATTTTTATTTTCAGTAACTTTATTTCGGAACATGGCTGCTGTACCTGTCACCACTTTCTGTGTTCTGAGGCGTGGCCTCGCTACTAAAGCCTTCCAAGAGACTGGTTCCTACAGACGTCGCACTCTTCAAGACAGAATCTTACGCGTGGACCATGCCGGTGAATTTGGTGCGGACAGAATATATGCCGGACAAATGGCCGTGTTGGGACAATCGAATGTGGGATCTGTTATTAAAGAAATGTGGGATCAAGAGAAAGAACATCTACAAAAATTCGAAGAACTTTTGCCGAAGTACAGAGCTAGGCCGTCCATGTTATTACCGGTGTGGAATGTTGCAGGCTTTGTTCTTGGAGCAGGTAAATGTTGTGTTTTATTGTTTCTTTTCCCAGATGGTGTAACTCAGATACACCATTTTCATAGAACCAAAAATTCCAAAAATAAAATAGGATTTCCTAAAACCTCGTCAATAGTAAAATTCAAGCAGTTAAGAATATGACCTGGGGGAGGTCTAAACGGTCTCGCACCTATAACACCATGGAAAGACTTTTCGACTCTGTTGAGAAATAAGAGATTTGATGTGGCCAGTAAAAAAGTGTGACAGAGCCGTCCTATTCCAAGGAATATTAAGTTGGTGACACCAACGAGGCTTTTTCTCCAAATACCATGGGTGAGCAGGGGGTATTCTCCAAAGTTCATTTAATTCTATCCTTTAGCTTCCTGTCCGGTATTATGGTTAGTAACGTTGACTGCGGTGCCGTAGGGACTGGGTTCGAATCCCGGAGAAGGCATGGATGTTTGTGTTGTAATCCTTCCTTCTTTCTTTTGTGTTGTAAGTCCCCTTGTTATACATTATGTGGTGCACTAAGTTTCTAAATGTTCTTATTAAAAAAAAAATTCTATCCTTTTTAATGGAGGATAGTTCGGAAAAAGTTAGACTAGTGTTACCCCGCAAGGTGTCAGCATTGTCCACCTTGTGGGGTCTAAATATTTTTTTTTTCCGATGCAGATTTAACTTCTGTGAGAAATCTTGGAAAACATGTGTACCCCCTTAACCCCCCCCCCCCGCCTATTGAATATAGGATCGCTTTTAAAAAAATCGAGATTAATCCTATTTTTCGGAATTCATTACTTTTGGTTGTTTTTGTTCTTTTATATAGGGTTTATATTATTTTTGGCAACTCCCCCTCCTCCCGGATGCAATAGCGACCTTGCTCCATTTTTGACTTTCCTCTTTGTTAATTTATACTTTCTTTTCCTTGTGTTTTCTTTCACCTTAAATCTAGGTATGATAGGCATTTGTTACAATTATTTGCAAGTTACATTTGGTTATTAATAAATAATGAACGAATATATGACTCTTGCGCCAACAAACCCATAAAAGACATGTATTGTGAATGTTGTTGTAGCGCGTTTCATCCTGGGATTATTACGAAAGACGAGTGATAGATGAAAAGAAACATACAATACAATCACTGAAGGACATAGACTATTACATACGATGATCCCAGCATAGAACAGAAGGGGGCGCTGCTTTCCGTAAGAGACGGGAACCCATTTCAGGCGAAAGTCTGACTTTTTCCCCCGAAGATAATCCATACCTTATTCGGGATTCGAACCCGAGCCCACTCGATTACAAGCCGAGTGTCATAACCACCATAACCAATGGGCGGCGTATTGTGAATGTAATGAGAGTAATTATGGCAAATCATGTAAAGTATGCTATAAGTGAGGAGCATTAGGCTCTATCGAACCGTAATCTTCTATCATTGAAAATTAGAGTTCCTGCGAAATCTTTTCGAATAACACATTCTAATGAAAAATAATCAATTGAAAAAAATTTTCTATACATTATTTATTAAAAATCACTTTACTCCAAAAATAAATAAATAAAACTTTTTTAAGATTTAAGTTTGCGTGAAAATATTTGAACTTAGAAAGTTTTGCGATGTAAGAAGTGGGCAGAGCTAGACGTAGCCAATCCGGTGTAGCAAAATAGTCCGTGGGTGTTGAAAAGGTGGGTTTATTTGGTGGCGAGAGCAGCTTGTCTGTGATTGGCTGCCCAGAACGATCAGCTATTTTACTTAAAAATAATTAAGTGAAGATGAGCTGTGTATACAATAAATTAAAAATCACTTTACACCAAAAAATAAATAAAACTTAAGATTTAAGTTTGCGTGAAAATATTTGAACCTAGAAAGTTTTGCAATGTAAGAAGTGAGTGGAGCTAGTTGTAGCCAATCCAGGTATAGCAAAGTAGTCTGTGGGTGGAGATGAAAAAGTGGGTTTATTTTGGTGGCGAGAGTAGCTGCTGTGATTGGCTCAGCACGATTAGCTATTTGACTTAAGAATAATTTAGTGAAGATCAACCAATTATTGCGTACATTTCATTCGGGTGGAACTGCACATCCAGAAATTACATGGATTTTAAAAAAGAAATAAGTTAAGAGTTTTAAGATGAATTTGGAAAACATTTGAATAAAATTTATTCAAAGGCAGGGTCGATGAAAATTGATCTAGGTCTATAGAATATTTTATTCCGGGAGAAGTCGTGCACTCGATACTAACATCAGTAGTCGCGCTGGGTGACGGAGTCACCCCAATCCTTTTTTTATAATTATTTTCATTTTACACTATAAAAATTGTAATTTCAGCGAATAATTTAATAAAGAGAAAGAATACTTACCTACTTTTAAGAACTTTTTAAAAATTTTCTTTAATAATTTGAGAAAAAACTCAATCAAACTTAACTAAAATGTTTCAAATGTTCGTGACTTTAATAAAGGACTCAAATCACAGACACTTTTCGCTAACATTACAGGAAATTTTCAGACAAAACTATCATATTTTGCTAACGTTATTGTAGTTTTGTCCTTTGATGATCGACGAAGAGCATGTTGAACTTCACAGGATGCAGTGTGTCTTATGGTTTACTTGTGACTTCATACCTTTCTTGATGGAGTCTTTTAGGTAGCATTTGAAAATTTTCGTATCATTGCTTTTCTCAAATTTGCTTTCGCCATCATGATTTATGTTCATTATTTCATCTGGTTCTTCCCTTACTTGATCAGTTTCAGCTTCATCCAGTAGAAATCACAGATGCCCATTTCTTTTTTCAATTCCTACTATTAGCTCACACTCTCTCTATATTTATGTATATATGTATTTATCGTGTTAAAATTTCAATCGTTAATAAAATTCTTTTTATTCATCCAATCAAGTTCCAATTTTTTTATACTTGTAGTGGATGACACTTTTGTTGTTAATATAGTTTTTTCAAATATTAATCCATTAATTACCGGTTAATTAAATTAATTACTGGTTTTTGACGCCAACTTAGATTTATCTCCATTGTTGTAACAATGTAACTGTTACAACAGTGACAAAAGTTGGCGTCGAAAACCGGGTTTTCAGCCAAACTAGTTAAGCCGGGTGTGCATTGTTACAACAATGCAGACAATTCATGCTCTTTTTTCAATTCCTCCTATTAGTTCGCTCTCTCCCTATATATATAATTTCTATTCATCCATTCAAAGTAGGAATTGACTTTAAAAAAATTATTTTATATTATTTATTTATATTTTGATCATTTACATTTATAAACAATAATGAGTCGTGCAAAACAGCAATCAAAACCATTAAATCGTTCATAGAGAAAAGAAACATAATAAAATATTCTTGAACAAAAGCGGTAGCGTGGGGAACTCAATCATCCCAAGTACCTTAAAATTGTAAAAAAAAAAAGTTTGCCACTCCCAAAAAAGAGAGAAATATGTGACAAATACATTTTAGTTACCATGAAGACTGTCATGTAGGAGGATACTGATAAGATCATTGGTAACAAATAAACAGCTTTCTCAGAATTAACGATTTCGGGAGCTTGGGGTGACTCTGTGCCCCGCGTGTCTGCTTCCGGATTAGTATCTATCAGCCTTGCTAGATCATTTTCAAAAATACAAGATTCAAATGCATGATCCATTGGTTACTACTCCGTTACTTTACCAGTTAATCTTCCACAGACCGAAAAGGTTTAAGTTTTTTTACACATATTTACCAACAATAATTAACCTTTTTGTCTGAAAACTCTTTTTTTTTCAAAAAATATTATGCTTTTACTCAACTTCCTGGCCCAGAGACGTTTTAAGGCATGGGCCAACTGGGCGCCCCGGCCACAATGGGGCCTCGTCCTCGATTCAGTCGTAAGAAGATCATAATTTGAATAATTTCAAAGGTCAAATGTTATTTCCGGTTGTATTGTTTGAAAAACTGAGAATTTCGGGCTATATTTCAACTGGCTACTTTTGATGACCGTCGTCCACGTGCAGACCTAGACCTACCACCCTATACCATCATTATACTCCTTAGAGAGACTTTCGATCCTCCAATGGGGGAAGATCCTCTCGGCCAATAGGGTGACTTGCTCTTCCACCTACCGGCTTTCCTGAAACATCTGTTTTTTCGGCTAGCTCCGTGCTACACCCCGTCCCTCTGTGAGAGGCTGACTCCTGATTAGGCAACCAACTCACCCATGAAACTCCTTATATACGACCGCTTTTGGCGGTCACTCATACCCGGCCGGTTCTTTCCGCGGCCGACCCGATGCAACTCCAAGCCACTGCGGCGAGACACGCCTCAGCGCGGAGCGCTCGCACGGTAGGCATAGAAACTCATAACTACATACATCAATACACACACAAACAATGTCGCTTCCAATTTTTAATTTATCTCTCCCAATTTCTACGGACGTATTTACTTATTAATTTTCATGCGGCAACTAAATTTAAAGTTTTTCAATTTATCTCAATATAATAATAAAAATAGGCAAACTATATCAGTAATGCTAACTCCTAAACTTTGTACTCAAGACAAGAGATTAAGATTTCCACGAGAGATCACGCGCTCTGTAATTTTTCAACACCTCAATCGGTCGAACTGGTATGTGCGATTGTAAATCATGCACATTTGTTTGTTTCGGGTTATTGTTTGTTTGAGTATTTGACAACGTATGCTGCGTATTGTTTACTTTTAAAGGTCATAAGTGGGGCCTACATTTGTGTAAGGGCCCATGGCTTCAAGAAGTCTTAAGACGTCTCTGCCCTGGCCGCTACATAATTGAGAAGTCGACAAATACGTTTTAGTTTCCATGAAGACTGTCATATAGGAGGATACTATTAAGGTCATTTGTAACAAGTAAACAGTTTTCCAGGAATTAAAGATTTCGTGAGCCTGGGACGACTCGATGTTCCGCTCGACCTCTCCCGGATTAATATTAGGTTGGGTGAAAAGAAATCCATTATTTTTGCGTGAAATTAATGATTTTATTTAACATGTTTCGGATTGTCTAATTTGGGTCAAATATGCACCGTTTTGTTGCATAATTTGTTGCCTGTTTAAGGTAACAGAACACCTTCGAAGAAAATTTTTTGAATTAACCTGAATTTTGCCTGTTAATGCATATTTTATGACCTTATGGGTCTTTAAAATCAGAAAAACACCCAAGTGTAAAGTCTTGTTAGTGCACATTTTTTCTGTGAAAGGGGTATTTTATGAAAAAATAAGCAAAAATAAGACTTTACGCAAAACATGATAACTGAAAATGAAATAAATATGACATTTTGTAAATTGAATAATATAGCATACAACCTTATCTAGGGAATAGACACTTATTTTGGTAATATAACAATTACGTGAGAAGCTATTGTGTTTCGAGCTTCTTAACGTTGAAATTTTCTTTAAAAGCTATTGTAATTTTCACTTTATTGCTGTATAAAAAAATTTCTACTCAACATAAAATCTTAAGAGAGGTCTATATTCCCTGTATTAGTATTTAAAAAACATATATATATAATTTTTATTTCATCCAAGCATAACTTTTTGAGATATTGTGTTTTGCGGTAAGAAAAAATGTAAAAAAACTCATTTTGAGAAAACGACAAAAATAACATTAAACTAATCTGATTACAAGAAAAACACTTACTTTCTTATTAAAATGCACCAGATTTATAATTCTCTCCATCTTTAACTTCTAAAACAATATTTTTTTTCTTTTTAAGGGCTCTTAAAATTTTCCTATGTTTCTTTGTTTTGGGGTCTGCGTTATGAATCGATTCACGGATTCTGCATTTATCTAAATGTTTATATCCCCGTAAGGTAAACACCCCAGGATTTTCAATATTCATCTTATTAAAAACTTTGAGGCACCCATTTAATCCCTCATTGAAATGTATAACAGCATCATACGACCCAAATTTAATTGTTTTGAGCGAAACAAATACTTCTTTCGGAACTTTTTGCCAGACTATTCCGTTAAAACACTCATTTGCATTTTGCGTGCGTCCATGTAAGCACTTACTTAATATCTGTTTGTCGCATAGTTCTAAATATACTGGTTTAATTTTATTTAAAACATCATTTGATAAACCAGCATATTTTGTGGTACATTTTGTTCCATTTGCCACCCCCGCTGAAAATAACACCAGCTGTCTTTCCCTATTGGGCACTGACCATGTATCGGTTTCTTATCACTTGATGCACAGTGATATAACGCAGCAATTACATTTTGCTGCATGGCATTTAAGTTACCGACATTACTGCGTACAGCAATTCCGTAGTAATTTTGAAGTCGGTCGATAAAATTATCAGTTAATTTGCCTTTACCAGACAGTCCTTTAGTTTTTGTTTTTAGCTTTCTTAGACGCGAGCCCACTCTCTTTTGTACATGGCCAATGCACTCAAACTTTGTCACACTATTCATTCCATAAGTGTCTTTCACACTCATGAAAGCTTTTGAGTCACCATCCCCATAATATTGCGTGTATTGAAGTCTGCGGTTTTTTTCTGAACGAAGAAATATTCGTGAAGCCCCCACAATTTCCATTTTTGACGAAGATCCCGTGAAGTTACACTGACATATGTGGTCGGCTTTTGACGACTCATATTCAGAGTTTCTTGGCATAGTCTGAAGTCTCTTACATGTAGGACAGTAGGACGACATAACTTCTACGTCTAACACCTTACCAGTATCAACTGATATTGCAGCAACACAACCATTCATAGACGTATAGCCTCTACGCTGCCATGTGCCATCCACAAATATGCCACATTTTACAAAATCAGATGAAAAATTTTGTTTTATATCTACAATTTCAGTAGCAGCTTTTTTCATGGATTCCTCAGCTACTTCCTGAACCACTTTTAAAAGCTTTGCTTCCTGATTTTTGAAAGCAGTTTTTGTCAGCCGAGGCAAATTTAATGTTGAGCATAATTTAAATGCACCAGCAAAACCCTTGCCTATCTGCCGCATACCATATACTAGCCTGGTATTTATGACTGGTGCATTTACAACTTTTTTTGATGAAGCAAATGCAAAGAAAAAGTCACAGCATTTACATTTTAGTGTAAAATGAGAGCATAATCCATACATGGAATCCTCAAAAAGCTCTACTTTTCAGCAAAACATTTTGGGCAGCAAAGTTGAGAAATTGCATCCATAATAAGCTCAAGATCAATGATTCTGTTACCAAACAGAGGACCAGGCATTTCTTCTGCAGTTGACATACTCTCATTTCCCAATTTTGAAGAGCTAGCAGGGCATTCAGGAACAGGTGTTGAATTGCTGTTATTTTCGGAAATTTTTGTGTATTTATTTCCAAAAAATTGTCTCTTACGCTTTCTAGCAATACTTTTAACCATTTTCAAGCAAAAATAAAACAGAATAGAATTATTAAATAACTTTTTACGCTGTCGATTCTTTCAGTATGAAAATCAAACATATATGTAAACAAAGTCACTAAACAACAAATTTGATGCCAGATTTCTTGCATAAAAAAGGAAAAATGTATTTCCAAATATATTTATATTTATTCTCAAATATTCTATTTTAATTTATGACTAAATATTTGTATATTAATTTTCATATTTCATGTCATATACCATGAAAGAGAAACGTAAACAAACAATTTGGGCCACTTCCGGTTAGCAGAAAGGCATTTCCGGTCAGAGAAATTCATGATCATGTAATATTAAAAAAGCTGTAACTTGGCTTCTAATTAAGCTAGAAACAAAAATTTTACAGATTTAGAAAGATAAAAGATTGAATTTTAATATTTGATCAAAAACGAAAAATCAATATTTTGACCGAAAATTGAGTTTTAAAGGTGTTCTGTCACCTTAAAGGTAGCTTCATAATGCCTCTCTTATAGAAGTCTTGGTCCTTATTAGCGAAAAACTCTAGTAATCGATTTTCACAATCTTCTCTTGATCCCAATTTCTTATCACTCAGGAAGTTTTGCAATTCGAGAAAAAGGTGGCAATCGCTTGTTGCCAGGTCCGAACTATATGGTGGGTGCATTAAAACTTCCCAACCAAGCTCCCTGAGTTTCTGGTGAGTCACTACAGACGTGTGTGGCCTGGCTTTGTCCTGATGGAACACAACACCTCTTCTGTTGGCCAATTCTGGCCAATCGCTCGCTTCAAACGGTTCAGTTGTTGACAGTAGAGATCTGAATTTAGTGTTTGGCCATACGGAAGCAACTCATAATAAATGATTCCCTTCCAGTCCCACAAAATACACAGTAGAACCTTCCTGGCCGTTATAGTCCTGGTTTTGACCACCGTTTGAGCTGCTTCACCGCGCTTTGACCAGGATCGTTTTCGCACAATATTGTCATATTTGACCCATTTCTCATCCCCAGTCACCATTCGTTTAAGAAATGGGTCAATTTCATTCCGTTTGGCCAAGACTTCGCAGACGGAAATTCGACCCATCATGTTTTTTGGTGTTAATTGGTGTGGCACCCAAACATCGAGCTTCTTTATGAATCCGACTTAGTTCAAATGGTTTAAAACTGTCTTATGGTCGATCTTTAGCTCCTGGGCGATGCTACGACTACTGACATGCCGGTTAACTTCGATTATTTCTGTGATTTTATCGACATTTTCGACGACGGGCCTGCCTGTGCGAGGTGCATCTTTAACATCAAAAATGCCTGAACGGAATCGACGAAACCAAAATTGCACATAATTAGCTGTTACAGTATCGGCACCATAAACATTCACAATTTCAGCCGCCTGGCTTGCATTTTTGCTTTTATCAAAGAAAAACTGTAAAATGTACCGAATTTTCTCTTTGTTGACTTCCATTTTTAACACCCTGTAACTCACAACTGAATGGACCAAACAAAAAACAGGGGAAAAAAATTTTTTAGTGTGAAATGTCACCTTAACAACGAGCATAAATCTGAAATGGTTCGATCGATACTTTACGAGATATCGATCACTACAGCCATCTACCGACACAAATAATGGATTTCTTTTTCCCCAACCTGATATATATATTAAAAAATTGTTGTTACTCTTATGTGTTTTAATACTTATATTTTTAAAATATTTTTAAATATTTTAGGCACTGCATTATTAGGCAAAGAAAGTGCAATGGCTTGTACAGTTGCAGTGGAAGAGGTAATAACTGACCACTACAACAGTCAAATACGAGAGCTGATGGCTGATGATCCAGTCAAGAATAAAGAACTCTTAGACACATTGAAAAAGTTCAGAGATGACGAACAACATCATCATGATACCGGACTTGCTCATGATGCTCTCAAAGCTCCATTCTATAAATACTTATACCAGACAATTAAAGTAGGCTGTTTAGGTGCTGTATGGCTTGCTGAGAAGTTGTGATAGTTCTCGGTTTGTGTATGTAGCTAGCTGACTTATAGATTAATTGATACTTAACACAGAGTTTAATGTACAAACAAATGAAATAAAGTATGTTTTTTTTTTGGTTAAGTTTTATGTTTAAATGTGTTCACATTTTTTGGAATTATTTTTATGTAATAAAACCATATATAATTCAATTCAGTTAAATTTTCAACGCATTTAAAGTAAGTTGAAATATTTACAAATATTGTTTTATACACTCATGTCCATACATTAAGGATAATGAAGTTCAGGCAAAGAAAGAGATAGAAATAAAACAAATTTGATTTATTTGTAAAGTCTATTTATTAAACAAAAGGTAAAGAGGAAAAAAGATGCTATATGTTTGACATAATTAATAAAAATTGCGATTTTTACTCCCTGGAGTAAATTTCAAAAAAGAACCTATTCACAAAAAAAACAGTATAACATGGTTAGTATGATGGTTAATACGGAGTATGTCTCCCGGACGATGCAATACAGGCCTTACAACGCCTACGCATGCTGAGTATCAAAATCAATCTGATCTTGGGGAATATTACACCACTCAATCAAGCAATGCCCTCCGAAGTTCCGGTAGACAGGTGGGAGGGGGTTGACGGGCTGCAATTCGTCGGCCAAGCATATCCCACACATGCACTATTGGATTCAAATCCGGTGAGTATGCTGGCCAATCCATACGGGTGATACCCTCCGATTGAAGGCATTCCTCTACAATGTTTGCATGGTGAGGATGGGCGTTGTCATCCATAAACAGAAATTCAGCACCCATGGCGCCCCGAAACAAACGTACATGTTGTTCCAGAATGACATCCCGATAAATGTGGCCTGTCATCGTTACACTCTGAACATGCAGGTCAGTTCTGGAACCAAGAATAATTCCTCCCCAAACGAGCCATCCTGCACCACCGTAACGGTGTCGTTTAATGGTGTTCTCTTGGTGGTAACGGGTACCTGGCGCTCTCCATATGAAAGTCCGGCGAGAATCAGACTGCAAACTAAACCTGGAATCGTCGGAAAACATCACACAAGACCACTGTTGCGGTGTCCACAATGCATGCTCTCTACTCCAGGTTAATCGCAGGCGACAGTGAGTTGCGGTAAGGGGAACACATCTGGCAGGCCTACGAGCATATAGACCAATGTGCCCTAAGCGTCTGTACACGGTCTGCCTTGAAACTATCGTACCGGTAGCTGAAGAGAGCTGACGAGACAGGTCTGATGCTGTGCTCCGTCTGTTTCTTTTGGCAGTAACTGCCAAATACCGGTCCTCATTCGGCGTTGTAACTCGGGGGCTACCTGTGCTGTAACATGTACTCATATTACCATCATCTTGGAATCGTTGCCAAAGCCTGGAGATGACACTCTGGGCAATTCCAAGTTCCTCGGATACTTCCAGCTGGCTACGTCCACATTCCAGTCGTCCGATAATTCTACCAAGTAAAAAATCATCCAAATGCTTCCTTTGTGCCATAACTATGCGGTTATTGCACTGAAAGGCTCTTAAAGCCCTTGTGAACAATTTTACTTCTTTGCCACCATTCCTTATATACCCCTCTCTTACACTCTCGTCATTGTGACGTACTATCCGCGCCATCTGGTGGTTTCCTGTAATTTGCATATTCTTCTTCAAGATGTGTGTGATAATTCTACAGGTGAAATTTTTATTTTAGAGTTCAATTTCTGTGTGATTCTGAATTATGCTTAATTTATGGACATGAGTGTATTATCTCTCTATAAAGAAAAACAAATTTCGTGATGCTGTAATGAATTTATTTATACATAAGGTATAGTTTGTAAAAATTGGTTGCAAAAGTTAAAACAACTGTGTGAAGAGGAGTGCTAAGAACGAATTTTACGATAAAAAGAACAAATGAAGAAAAAGTACAAAAAACAGAAATTTTTAAAGAAGAGGAGACCATGTACACAAAATTCATTTATAAATACATCTGAAAAATTTTAAGTAGGTAAAGCTATAATTTTACAATTTTATAATTTCTGCAATAGGGTCCGCCGTTACGCGGACAGGATCCCCCTCCCCCAATTTATTAATAATAATTTAAAAAAAAAATATGCATATAATAATGAATAAATCAGGTACACATGCACATAGTTTGTATAGAAAATAAAGTTTTCTTTTAGTTTTTCAATTAATGGAGTAATCTGAGAACTTAATTCTTCTGCTTGAAACAAAATCATAAGTTATGAAATAATAGAAAATATTATTATTTTGCAAAAATAAATTATACTGTATCGTGGCGAAAGAAATGATCTTTCCGATTCTGTAATTATTTTTTGTCTGATTTAAAAAACAAAAATCGGATGGCTGTTTAAATAACGTCGAGAATACCGAACAATTTCACCCTCTGTTCATTCATGACGCTAGGCGGAAAAATAACGCGCAGGGTTAAGACAAATAAGCGTTTTAAGGTTTTTAATTAATACCTTTTTAACTAATTACAATATCGGAAGGAAAAATAGTTTACGTCCTATTCTCAGACCTACTGAATATACGCACAAAATTTCATAAGAATCGGCCACACCGTTTCGGAGGAGTTTGGTTACAAACACTGTGACACGAGAATTTTATATATTAGATAAAATTAATTTAATTACATTTTTTAAAAAATCCACTACAAACAAAACAAAATCTTTGCGTTTAAAATAGTATCATTATTGCTTTCAGCACATTTTTTTAACATTAATTTTTGTTATTGGGGGATTGAAATTTAAATAAAATATAAACGTGTTGTTTAACCAAAACTGAAAGTGTAAAATATGTATCTACAATCAATTTCTGAATCAATACTGAAATTTAATTGAATTGAAATTTATATTCAGAATCTCCAAAAGAACTTTTGTTAAACGTGTATTATTCGATCATTATTATTTATACGTGTTTAATTAAATCTTGTTATTATTATTATTTTTTTTTTGATTTCATGTATTTTATAAATTTTTCATCTTTTCATCCCAAAATGACTGTAGTTTAGATATAGTTCAAAAGATGGCGCCATGTGTCTTAATTTGCAATGAAAACGAACTGACGAAATGTTTCTATAAATTTCATCATTTTTCATATTATTTTTCTATTTTGTATTTAGAATAATGAACGATCTCTGAAAAATCAGTTATCTTATTACTGCACAAAAAAGAAGAAGAATGAAAGAAATAATCTGTGTCAAGATATAATATATGTGTGACAAATTGGAGATTTCTACCCTTCAATTGAATATTTGCCTCAAAGTGTGAAGTGTGGAAATTATAGCTGAGAAACACCAACTCAGTTGTAGTTCTTGTCATTTGGCTTAAAAATTGCAAGCCCGTCTCTTTTATAAAAAATCTTCAAGTGACTTCTAATGTGACATAAATTCAAACTAACTATGATAAAAATCGCTAAACACGAAACTGAGAGGATTTGAATATCTTTTCGTGTTAAAAAAATTTCGTAGTTAACGGTATTGCAAAAAAAAAAAAAAAAAAAATGCACCATACATTTATTAAATTAAGTTTATTAGAGTACATTTTATTTACAACATAAAATATGCATTTTTTTTTATTTTAAATCAATTAAACAAAAACATTCACGAGATCTTAAGAAATTTTTATACAAAATTTTCAAGTTTTTTGAAAAACAAAATATTTTTATTAAGTTTTTAGAAAATAATCTGATATTTTCTTTGCATTGTTTTTTTAGCATCAAATTGTCGATAAATTGGTTTATGTCGTCTGTTGTGTTATTCATTTCGCCATTAGAATTTGAGTCTAAATAATTGTTCTTACTTTTCATGATATTCTTCATTTTGGATGATGTTGGAACAGGAGCTACGTAATTTATTTCATTTTCGTCATCTGAATTTGTATCAATGATATTTTTTGAGCTTTGAACAAACTTTAAAATGTCTTTGTCTGCCATAATTGGGGCTGTACATACATTGGCATCATCTACTGCAATGAATTCTTCATATAATACAGTAGAACTGTCCAATCCGTCTGTTTTCCATGTTTTGTTCATTCCCAGAAGGAAAATCTTTTCGTTTTAAGCTATTTTCGTTTCGTGTTAAGAGGGGAAAAATGCATGAAAATACATAGTATCTTATCAGAACCGTTGTATTATTTCATGTTAACCGATATTTCGTCTTAAGCGTTTTGCGTAGAGCGTATTTTACTGTACTAAATAAATTGCCGATTAAGATATTGTTCTCGTTACTTAGACGTTGGCTGAGATTTATGAAGACTGTCTCCAATATTGCTCTCAATAGTTCCAGCATTATAAATCAAATAAAGCATAGCTGCGTGAAAAGCAGTGAAAAATTTGTGTATTTGAAGGAGGCTCAGAAATTGTCTTCCTTTTCCTGTCCATACCACAAAATTAAAACTTAATTACAGGTATCTTGTCAAAAGATTAAATAATTAAATTAAAAAAGGTTTTCTAATAAATTGATGAAGATTTAAGTTTATTTAAGCTATAGTATCCTTCAGTTCTCTCACTGACGAAAAGATATTCAAATGAGAATATGTATATATGTGACGAGATTGAGACTCATTTTTCCCTTTTTAATAAGTATATTTAATAGTTTTCTTTATTTGCTTAAAAATATTACTTTAAGTAATTAAATTTTAAGAATATTTCATAAAGTCATGTTTATTACCTTTTAATAAGGTCAATTTAAATACACTTCATTTTTTTTGTGTGGTTTGCAAATTTAAATTTCACTTGAAATTTGTTTAGTTTTAGCAAATGACAATAGATGGCAGCATGATCGAATATGTCAGTTGCTAAGATGTACTCACTTTAAATGTTCTATAAAGAATCAATTGTGTTTAAAAAGGTGATTTCAGTTATAAAATTTTCAAAAGTATTTTAACTTATAAAATGAATCCGGTTCTTTCATTATGAGTGACTGGAACATATTAATTCTTACGTAATGTACATAATAGTTTTAGAATATATTTTATATGGTGTCTTGCCAGTGGCGTAACGTACACCCCCCGCACTGCGGGGGGGGGGGCTAGGCTTCTAGGGGGCCCAAAGCCTGACTGACGCCATTAACATAGATTTTCTCAAAATTCGCTTCACACTTTTTAAAATCGAATTTTTATGCTATTTTCCAATTGGCGACCTAACGTCATTCCTCTTATCAAAATTTTTATACGCTCATTAAATATCTTTAATCCTATAGCTAAATCAAAAAACATTTTTTTTTTATTTGCTGTAATCAAGGCGACGAGAGATATTTTTCTTTAGTGGGTTTTCTTTTTAAACCTTAATTACTAACAAATAAAATTAAAGTCAGACGGAGAATCGGATAAAATACTAGGAAGATATAAAAATTCATCGCTGTTATTACATACACTTTACATTAGCTGTAGGAAGAAAAAAAAAAGACATGATTTACTTTTTACGAGGTAGCAACGTAACTTATTAGGCTTTGGTCCCCCCCCCCCCATGTATTTCATTTTCATCTAGCGAAGTCGTAAATAATGTACATCTGTTGTGCTTTTTTCAAGTAAAATAGTATTACGACAAATAGTATGCATTTTTGAATCACACAAAGCATTACTTATTTTTTAAAAAAATAATTGAACTCAGAATTTGCACATTTTTTAAGGAATTTTCCAACGCATTCATAAAAAGATCTATTGTACGAATACCAATCATGTTATCGCAAAACCCATACCAACTTTTGTTATACATAGTTTGAGGTACTTGTAAACCAAATTTCATTAGTGTACGTAAAGTTTTGTAGGAGGAGTAGCATTTTAAAATCACTTCACAAATTTGAAGTTTTTTCCTTAAAAAATTAAATACCTAGCTTTTTATGAAATTTTGAGCACAAAATCTGTTTTATATAGTATACACACATAGGAAGCAATCAAAAATTTTTTTAAAAATCCTTTAATTAAAATTTTTTGCCGAAATCGTACCATGTCCCATTAAAACAATAAATTTAATATGAAAATTAATTTAAAAAAAATTGGTCTCCGAACCTAGTCGGATACCTTGATCTGCAACAACCAGTGATGCACACGAGGGGGTTGAGAACAGATCCGAATCTCCCAAAGCCCTGGATTTTTTTCTGATTGGTTATAATTTCATGTATATAGTACGTAAAATAAAATAAAGTATTGATATAAACAATTAATTTTATTAATTGATGCTAATTATTTATTCGATAATTAATTTTTTACTGTTTTTTGTTCCCGAAAATTGACAAAATCAAAAGAATATGTTGGATGGCGTATTGAAGTATAATACGAGAATGGTGGACTTTCCATCCTGCCCCCCCCTCCAAATTTCTTTGTGCACTACTGGCACTCAACAGGAATCACATTAATGTTTCTTTATAATTTGAATTACACGTATTACTAAAACATTTATACTATATTGTGCAAAACGGGCCGTGGGTAGCCTAGTGGTTAGAGCATCGGACTTCAGACCGGAGGGCCTGGGTTCGATGCCCAATGCCACTAAATACCACGGAGTACATGCTCGTTAAATCAGTGGGTCCGAAAGCCTTGTGGGCGGTCGCAGCAGAAACCACGAGTGTATGGGGCTGGAGAATATTTCCCTCTCAATCAGTTCCATGCCAAAGTTGTGGAGGTGGAGATAGGTGGTGTCGCCATCTATCGTTAAGAAGTCCAACCTGTCTCACAGGCTACGGCAATTTTCATTCCTTCCCTTCGGGAGGGACACAACAACAACTGTGCAAAATGTTTTTTTTTTTTTTTGTAGTACATAAAGAGTTTTAAGTTGCTAGTATTTAGTTTTATTATTTTCCCAATAATCAAAATTATCTGACGGCACGTCTGTACCTTTTTAAACATTTCTTAAAAAAAAAATGGCACGTTGATCCATGAAGGTTCACCCATCCTGTCCTAAGCCCGTTTAGTCATACGTCGTTTAATCCGTGAGCCATTAAAAATTTATAGTTAATAAAGGCTTATAAAAGCTGAGTTCATATTCTAAATAGGCTTTTTAATCTAAAACATATAATGGGAGTAATGAATATTTGTATTCTCTTTTATGCAATTTACTGTACAGATGCCGGTTGTGTGTCGTAGTTGGTTTGTCACTGCCCTTCTGCATCCAATGTAGCGGGTTCGACCCCGATCCAAGTTGATGGAATTTCATGATGCAGAAAATCGACAGCGTCTATGCCGTATGATTATGCGGCATGCAAAAAGTCCATTGAGTGTCCGTTTTGCTTGGGTGCTGGCACAATTAAATTCCCTTGTACAATTTTGCATCGTCAGAGCTTGGATGCCTCCCTCCGGGAAGGAAACTGGGCGTCAAAATTACTTGCGGTAATTGGTATCGCCTATATGGTGCCGCACTAAAAAGTGATACCAGCTCCTGGAGAATGTACTAGATCTGCAAAGGTAAAGATATCAAAATCTGTAGCCCCATTAGGAGAAAAAATATACTGTACAGGTTGTTTAAATACTCATTTTGTTTCTTTTGCTAGCATTCATTAGTCCTTAATGACCTAGAATCCTAATTAGTCCCTATTAATGAGGTTATATACTCTAAATCCGGGGTGGACATTACGTCGATCGCGATCGACCGGTGGACCGCCAAGACATTTTGAGGTGACCGCCTAAAAATTTTTACTGATTAGTAATTATATAAGGGAAATTCAAGATTGGCTGACAGTACGCAGACTGAGCCTTCTGTTGACTGTAACAACAAAAACTAGATAAAAATGTTTTATTTTTTATTATATTTTGAATTGTTCCATAATAAAAATGTATCGTTTGATATAATTATATTTGGGGCTATTATTATTCAGTTTGTATCTTGCGTTTTGCTTTAAACACGGTTTTAAAAGTGTTGTTTTTTTATTTAAGTTCTGTAGGTATTTTAGTACATATTCCTTACTTATTATTAAGTTATAATAATAACCTTTTCCTACCTCACTACACCTACGACATTGGGCAGTAGCGTACACAAGAATGTTTAAAGGGAAGGGGTCGAGGGTTGAAGGTCTACCATTCTCGTATCATACCCCAATAAGCAGCCAAACATATTTATTTTTTGATTTTCTCGATTGTCGGGAACAAAAAACAGCAAAAAATAAATTACTGAATAAATAACTAACATTAATAAATAAAAAAATTACTAATATCAAATACTTAATTACATTTTACATGCTATATACATGGGGCTATAATGAATCGGAAAAATATGAAGGGTTATGAGGAAAGGTCCGGACCCGTGGACCCTTCCTCCGACCTTGTGTGCGCCACTGACACTAGGTGGACCGCGATTCCTTGAAAAAAATTAGAAGTAGCCCGCACCCTGGAAAAGTCTACCCACCCCTGCTCTAAATTAAAAACAAGTTGAGCTTTTACTCTTGCGTTAGTTTTAGACAAATGCCATTTCTTCAAATACAATCCAAAAAATATTTCCAGAGTCAAAGGCCCCATCAATTCTCTCTCTCTCTATTGCATTGAACCAAAATAACTTCAAGTTCAAAGAGAGAGAGTCCCAACCCTTCCTTCAAATAAATAACTCTTGACCAACCTTGGTACGTCAATAACAACAGATCATCACTACCACCCCAATGATGAGACTATTCAACTCCAGAACAATTGTTTTCACATAACGGAATCTTCTTGTCTAGCCTCCCAACCTTGATTGAAATTTTGCCCACTTCCTCATATTTCTACAGAATCTCACACCAGGAGGGCAATTTCCAGTGCAATCCAAGGGGCTTAATGACGGGCGTTGTCTTTTATTTACTGGTAGCCCCAAAAACCACGACCGGGAGAGGGCAGTGACATTTGGCGAATAACTTTGGTTTTTATTTCGCCTTCTGAAGGATGGAATCGTATTAATTCCGTGAGATTGGATTAACGCCATCTCGGTTGCAGTCTAAGGCTTCTAGATTACAACGACAAGGGAAAAGGGGTCAGAACCGTGTTCCCACTTTCTAATTCCAGGTTATGTTGTTTCTTATCCTCAAATGGGCCAGTAACAATGGTTTGTATGAAGAACATAAACATGTCAACGCGGCTTGGTTGAATGTCTTTAGAGTTAACATTTTTTTTTTATTTGTGCGGAATAGTCTTAAACGTGTTTCCAATAAGATATATATATATATATATATATATATATATATGATTCGAAAAATGTTATTTCAATAAATTAGTGTTCTAATTTGTTCCATTCGGTATTTTTCTTATAATAGCTCGTGTAAATTGTGCAAGGTAACAAGATTTAATAGCGAGTCCTCCGTCTTTATTCCCGTTTATTTAACTATGTTTTGTGAAAGGTATTTATATTCTAATGTTTTCAGAATTCAGTCTATTCTTTCTCAGATTATACCATTGAAATAAAGTGATTCTAATATTTTGTAGAATGTTTAATTTTCTAAGCTACATTTTGTTGATTGTAAATTCAAACAACCCTTATTCGATTGCTCTTTTCCCAGTCTACGCAATCTGTCTAAATATATTTTAATAACATCCCAATAATTTGCAGACTGTATTTCGATCCCTTTATATTTTTTGTCATTCGCCATTTCTTTTAGAACTACGAAATCATCTTATTTCACTAAGGATAGATATTAATTCTCTCTAGTTTGAGTTGTTGTTGTTCCTAAATGCCACCTGATCGGCATGAGCCAGATCAAAGCCCATGCAATTCATCATGGCAAAGAGCTAGATCAGGGGTGTCAAACTCGCCGAAAAGAACATTTTTGCGCCACAGGGATTATATTGGCACGCAATAATATATATTTTTTTAGGAAAAACAACTTATAAGGAATTCACATCGCTTCTTCCCTGTGACCCGACTAGAGGTGTGGGAGGAACTAAATGATCAGACGATATGATGAACCAATTATTTATTTGTCACTATGTTCAACTCAGACACAAATAACACTCTAAATAAGATAACTTTGATCAGTCAGAGAACGAACCGGGGGTAGACGAGATTGCGTGTGGGGGAGGGGAGGGAATATATTCAATCATGCAGATCTACCTGTAAGATAACTTTATAAAGGGTTGTTTCTTTAATGACCGCACTAATAATTTAACTCTCTAACATGAACTTGATTAAAGAACCCCAGTAAAAAGAAAATCGTTTCAAAAAATAATTAATTTTTCCCAAATCTGTGCAAAAAAAGTAATAATGAAATCCACGTTATATATTTATAAAATAAAACATTTTTATTACAAAAAACATTTTAATTAGACTTTTGTGCATGTTATTAAAACCTTTGCCACCAATTTCATTTGATAGTTAATGGTACTTGCGTATTATCACAACAATCGTTAACGTTGCCAACCCCAATTTCGCATGTGTCATATACACTGAATTGGCGACCCTGTGCTTCCTTGCATATAATGTCGTCAATAGGTTGCGATAATACGTAAGTACCGTTAAAATTTCAGAACACATAACTGATTTTTGTTCTACAAAACTTCCACTTTTGATGCAAGCTGGCAAAACTGTTAGATAGCAAAAAAGAAAAGGCCGTGTAATGTAATCCATAATTGTAAACTTTCTCCAAACTTCCACAACAGTCAAATTTCTTTCTTCCATGAGTATAAAATACATTGAAACATTTGCTTTATGTGGTGCGTTTTCAACACTGCTATAATACCCTGATTATACTGGAAATTTCACCATCGAATAAAAAAAACTGACCGCAAAAGAATTCCCAAAATGAGTAACGTACTGATATAAAATTTTCTACTCATTTATCCAGTAATTCTAAATTAAATTAATATATTTTAATTTTTTTGAGGTTACATTTTTTTTTTCAGTCCACTATTTACCTCAAATCAAAAGACATCATCAAATGCCATCGCAATTTCATTTATTATTTGTTAAAGGAAAATTCGAAGTGATGACGGTTTTTTCTCTGTTATGAACCTAAAGTTATTTACGCTGTCTCAATTGTGGTGGCTTCAATGCATTAAGTTGTTTCTTGCGGTAAAGAAGCTCTTGCAGTTTAGAAACAACGGGCCTTTTTTTATGCCAGTAGAAATTCCACAGTGTGCATTCAATTCACTCTTGCCATCACCGACTACTCTAGAACACGCAACAAATGACTGTCCATGTTATGAGCAATCCATGTGTCTATACCTATAAGTTGCTCAATTTTAAAGGTAGACCCTAAACTTAGTTGATAATTATTGTAAATACCATTGAAATTTAGAATTTCAAAAAACTTCAATCTTTATCATACATAGATTTCTGCTGTGAAATTCATGTTCATATTTAAATTTTCCTTGTGTATTCAACAAAAAATATAAAATATCTTCAGACATGTGTGATTTATAATTCTACCCTCTGTTGGAGATCAAAGAAAGCAGGCAGACTGATGGCAAACAATGTAAAATTCGATTTAGTTGTCAAAGTGTAACTCGCGTCACGTTAATTATACATCCCATTGTTAGTGACATTTTGCACATAGGCAGTCACCTTAATTATTTTGTACTACATTGTGTTAGTATTGAGCTGTGTCTTTTACTGTAGTGTTGATTTTAAACGAGAATATATGTTTTTTCATTGTTTTTTCTTTAGTTTTTTAGCTGCTTTTTTTTTCTCAGAGTAATTGATGGAAATTGAGCTTTGTCAATCAATGTTCATTTGAATTCAAAGAGTACAGTGAAATTGATCTCTTGGAGTAGAATGAAATATTCTGTTTCTCATTGCTTTGCAATTAGGCTGTGTAGGTTGATTTAAGTTTGAAGTGAAACATTTATTTCGCATTTTTTATTTGTTTTTGCTTTAACCTTCTTTCTTTTTTTAAATGCAGTCAATCAGCTTCAGTACATCAAAATAATGCCTTGCAGAAAATCCAACTTAGTTATCATATTCACCTAGCAAACGTAGTGAAAAAAGTAATTGTACATTAAATTGAGGAAGAACAGGCATCAGGCAAACGAGCAAAACAGACAAAAATGGCGCAAGTACACACTGAGGAAGCAGCAGAGCAACGTGTAGCCAGACTTGATGATGCACATTTTTGAGCACAGCATTAGCATTTTGGAACATCAAATCTACTCTGTTCTCAACGAAAGGCAGCAAGACAGCATATAGTACTGTAGTGTTCCTTCGAAAAACATTTGGAGAAAATATAGAAATTTTTTTATCCGAGCAAAAAGTCGAGTAGCCCCCTTAAAGGATATTACAATACCTCGTCTGTAATTGTTGACCTGTTGTATTGGAGCACAACTGACTTCGTCAATTAGAAAAGCTATGAATTTGGAAGACATACCAAGTCCGTATTGGACAGAGATTCCTCCACAGCTCTTAACTGGATACAACATGAAGATCATTTGGGCACATTTGTCAATAACAGAGTGGAGGAAATTGGAAATCTTTCTTCACGAGAATTAGAATCTTTCTTCCAACACAATAGGCTACGAATGATTGAAAGATGTCAATGAGAAACAACATAGCAGCATCAAATGCGACTTCGTGCACATTACAATCGCCTTACATTCCGGTACAACCCAGCTGAGGTTTATAGATTGAGTCGGCATATTCTCATCGAAACAATGACTAAAGTGTGCCCTTATTGCAAGGCCCTGAAACTTGATGGAAAACCACGAGAAACACTGCTGGCCACCGTAAATGCAACACCCTAACAAAAGCACGCAAATAACATGAAATTTACAACATGCATTAGAGGAGGTGAGATATGCAAATGATTAGAATTTCAGCACAGACACACATCACGCTCGCCTTTGGCGCCACCTCAAAGCGCTATTTAAGTCTTAGAGATTTCGACGATTTCAAGTTCGGCAATTGTGTTTTCTTGTGGTTTTTTCAAAAAACGATCAATGTCTCGTAGAAAACAGCGATCAGCTTTTGATCAAGTATCCGAGTTCGACAGAGGAAGGATAGTGGCCTACCGAGATTGTGGATTATCTTTCAGGGAAATCGGTAGTCGTGTTGGACGAAACCAAACAACTGTAACGCGGATATGTGACCGTTGGATGCAGGAGGGTACGACGGACCGACGAGGTCGATCGTATCCACCTCAGTGCACCACTTCACGTGAGGACAGGCAAATTGTGCGCATGACAGTGAGGGATTGCTCAGTCACATCACGAACCATAGCACAGCACATTGAGTCTGTAACGCATCATTCAGTGTCTGCGCATACCATTCGACGCCGTTTACAGCAGAGTGGTCTGCCCGCAAGACGTCCATTCCTTGGTCTACCCTTGACGCAGAACCACAGACGTCTCCGCCGCCAATGGTGCGATGAAAGAAGGATGTGGGCGGCAGAATGGAATGAAATTGTCCTTACTGACGAGTCACGCATCTGTCTGCAACACCACGATAGTCGGATTCGTGTCTGGAGACACCGTGGAGAGAGGATGCTAAACAGCTGCGTTATGCACCACCACACTGGTCCTGCACCGGGTATTATGGTATGGGGGTATTGGATATCACTCTCGCACTCCTCTAGTACGCATTGCCGGTACTTTAAACAGCCAGCGCTACATCTCCGAGCTGTTGAAGCCAGTAGTCCTTCCTTGCCTTCAGGGCTTGATCACAGCCATATTTCAACAGGATAATGCGTGACCACACGTGGCACGCATTGTCCAAAGGTTCTTCGTCAATCACCAGATTGAATTGCTCCCCTGGCTGGCTCGCTCTCCGGATCTTTCACCGATAGAAAACATGCGGTCCATGGTTGCTCAACGATTGACCCAGATTACACCCCCAGTTGCCACACCAGATCAACTTTGGCAACGTGTGGAAGCCGCTTGGTCTGCTGTACCCCAAGAACACATCCAAAAGTCTCTTTGAATCAATGCCGAGGCGAGTGGCAGCGGTGATCTCCAACAATGGCGGCTACTCTGGCTACTGATTCTGGCAGGAACCACACTTCACAGAAGTCTATAAATTTAATCATTTGATACTTGGTCAACATATTATCTACAAAATAAATTTTGTTGTGCTATCTCTTGCCTTTCTTGGTGTTGCATTTACGGTGGTTAGCAGTGTATTAAAAATGCTTGCCACATATACTGCAGAATCAAAGCATTTCCTATTTAACATCAGGAAATACAATTCACATTTCTAAATGACATTGTTTGCAGCAGAAGTTGTATTAACTCGCTTTATAGCAACTTTCAAAATAAAGGGACAAATTTATCTCCCTCCTTACATTCACAGATGGTCAACATAAATTCCTACAAATGAACTTTAATCGGTGCTGGAAAAGATGAATTAAATGGATGCTGTGGAATTTCTACAGGCATAAAAGGTCCCCCTTTTTTTTTCTTTCTAAACCGCAAGAGCTACTTTACTGACAAAAAAAAAAAATTTAACGCGTTGACGCCACCACAAGGGAGGCAACATAAAAATTTTTTAGTTTCATAGTAAAAGGATAAGAACCAACCATATTAACTAAGTATTCCGTTAACAAATGAAATCTGTTTAGAACAGTTTTGTTTATGCATATTTTTGTATTAAAAAAATAACTTTAAGTGCAAACAGTTAAACATATTAGAAATTGTGCTTCGTCATTCCTTATTTTAAACCAGACTGAGTCACAGCAACGCGTGGCAGGTTACAGATAGATGTAGTAAATAAGATTAAAAAGGTATTGGAGTGTTTGAAAACAAAACTAATAAGTTTTTTAGGCATGGAAATTGAAAAATATGAAAATGGTATTTGTTTATCCCAGTGTGTATGAATATATTAAATCATTATTATTTATTGAGAACATTTATAACCCTGTGCACCACAAAGTATCACACGGAGGCTTACATCGAAGTAAGCGTGAAGCACTCATCACAAAGGAATACAACACAAACATCCAAGCCTTCTCCGGGATTCGAACCCAGGCCCTACGGCACCTTAGTCAGCGTCACTAACCACTATACTGGATGGGCGGTTTTTAAATTGTTACTGGTTAAACATAATTTAGAGAACTGTAAAAGTGTCAAAACTCCAATTGTAAAAGGGGAAGATTAAGAGTTTTTCGTTTACAAGTGAATGTATCGATATTACTATGTATCAGGAGTTAATTGGTGAACTATATTTAGCTAATAGAACTCGTCATAACATTTCTTTTGTAACATCTTATTTATCACAATTTAATCATAAACCAGAGAAAAGACATTATAATTTGCCTAAAAGAGTATTAAGATATTTGATGGGTACAAAAGAAATTGTTTCATGAAAAAGAATTTGGTGTTTTAATGTTTGGTGTTCAGATACGAGTTGGGGAAATGCAGAAACCGGAAAATCATTTTCCGACTGTGTAGTTTTACTTGGTAATTGATTAATTTTATGGAAATGTCGTGAACAGAAAAGTGTGTCTATCAACATGTGAAGCAGAGTTATTTTCTAATTCTGAAATTTGTAAAGATATAATCTGGACTGTAAATTTAACTGAATTAAAATGTAAAAAATTTATGGATAATGCAGTCACTTTAAATTCAGATAGTCAAGCAGCAATTCAGTGGATTAAGAGTACTAGTTGTTCAAATAAATCAAGACACATGAACTTAAGTTTTCATTTTGTAAAGGATTTATAATTGAAGATACTGTAGTTAAATTAGAATACATCCAAACAGAATTTCGAATTGCAGATTTTCTTACAAAAGCCATGAATGTAGAAAAGTTACAATATTCAATGCAAAAAATTTCATTAATCGCTTAATTTTATGTCACCATATTCATTGTTATTTTGTGAGTGTATTGTGTATATGTTTATAACATTATAATTCATTGAAAAAAAATGTATCACTCGCAGGAGGGATATGTTGGGTTGAAGCGCGTGAACTATTTTTTCTGGGGTAAGGATAACTGTGTGATAAGTCCATGCATTCCTTCTACAGGGATCACACTGCACGTATACGCTGATCGGAGTTTATACTGTGAGCCATTTTCGTAATCGTTTTTTTTTTTCGTTTGTTCATAAATAAATATGTGTTGTCCAGAGAGCTGTGAAGTAATTTTATAAAAAGAACAACATAACTCATAATTTACAATATGTCATTTCTTATGATAATATGATTTGCTAATGGATTGCAAAATGCGATTTTTTAAAGAAAGTACAAGAATACACACATATATTTTCTAACAAACTATTAACTGATTACTGCTTTTTCTAGGCAATGCAGGAGATACTGAAATATATACAGTTTCACTTACTGAATTTTTAAAAAAAATTCTCATATATAATATGAATAAAATTTAGATTCATATTAATCTAGTATTTTTTATGACATCAATAGCAATTCAAAATGATTAATATTTTATACACAACTCTTCACAATATGATAAGTACTAATAAGAGCCATTTGTACTTGTGTATTAGGGTCGCCGCAGCAAAACTTGCAATACGCGCAGGGATGTCAAAATAATAAAGATTCTTATGTTTTATTTGAAGAAAAACAATTCTTGTGGCGCACTTTTGGCTGCAGTGACGCTGATACGCAAGTACCCAGTTATCATTACAAACATTATAAAATAGAGCAGAAAATTTCTTACATTTGAATCTTAACAGAAAAAGTACATACTGAAATGAATTTATTAGTCTCAAAACATACATTTAAAAAAATTTTTTTTTGACATTTCATACTTTACACATAATGTTTTAAAGAATTACTAAAAGATGCAGATTAATTTCCAATACAGAAAAAACAAAAAGTTATTATTATGAAAATACTTTTTGACTTAGGGTGATTTTTGTGAAATTCTGGCAATTCTTCCTTCTATGGAAATTTGACAGGTTTTCCAATCAGATTATTCAATTCAATCGAAGTACGGAATCAATTGTACGTGTTGTGAATTATGAACCGGGTGGTCTGAGCGGGTGGAGCGTAGTTGACACCCCGCTCAGACCCCACGTTGTCTATCTCGATAGAAACCATATGTAACGGATTCTGTCTCAGTTGGAATCTTGAACTTGGCTTCAGCATAACTAGACATGTTGTTGTTTACTCCTACATTTTAAATCGGCCTCGTAATTCTTGGTTTCGGCGTACTAGATTGCAGTTGTTTACTAGGATTTTTTTTTATCTTGAATACTAGAATTCTCTTTAGTTTCAGTCTAATTAATGTAATGGTTTAATTTGTTAAAGATTGTTAAGTTTATTGTTGAAAGTTATTGTTACCAATAAATCCAGGAAAGACAATTTTAGGACTCCAGAATATTATTATTATTTAACACCACACACACGTAACCGGTATTTACCACAGTATGGAACATACTAGATTATTCATTTCATTAATTTTTTCTGGTTTCTAGATTTTACCTTTTTTCACTCTTTGATATCCAGTTGTTAAGGCATTACATAAAGTCTCTTTGACGTGATACTTGTAATCTCTTCAAAGATAAGGAAGAGAATTCTTAGTATTTATTATTTTTTACTGTGCTTATATATTACTAGCTGTTACCCGCCCGCTTCGCTGGGTATTTCATGATGTTTTATAAATTTTTTACTGCTTATATATATGTATAAATTATTGATATCTAAGTCCTAGCATTAAGAATTCGATTGAATTGAAAAATATACTTATACCTGTAACTGTCACCTGTTGATAAAAAAAAAAAGGGCAGAACTCATCTAATTTGTATTTTCTAAAAATCTCTAAAATTGAAGCATAGAATGATGTTTGCTCTTTCGTAACTCAAAAACCAAGTGGATTCCCACAAAACCAATTTTCGGTGGATCTCTACTCCGTAAATTGAACATGCAAGCCAAATTTCAAGTCTAAATCTAACAGAAAAAAGCAAAAGTTTTACTATAAATATCCCGTAATCCCGTTGAGAGCCGTTTTCTAAAATTACCGCTCTTAGCGGATTTCAATTCAACAAAAGAAAAATGCAAACCAAATTTCATTATTATAGTCCTTGTAGCTCGAAAAAAGTAATTTTTTTTTGTCAATACGTCCCAGTAACCCCTGCAACCCCCAGAACTTGATTTGATTAAAATTTATTCTTAGTGGATCCTATTCAACAAAAAAAAAACATGCTTAACAAATTTCAAGTATATGGGTCTAACAATTAAAAACAGGAATTTTTTTCTGTAACTCCTCTTGACCCCTCGCAAACATCTTTGGGGTCAATTTTCATTTTACTCTTTGTTAGAGGAACTCTATTTCATGAAAGGAACATGCCTACCAATTTTCAAGCAGGATGATCAAGTAGTTTAAAAAGGGAAATATTTATCGATTACGCCTCTTAATCTCCCGAAATTAAACTTAGTAGTTGATATTCGCGAAACCCATTTTGTAGCGGTTCTCTAGTTTACGAAAGGAATCTGCTTATCAAATTTGAAGACTGTACGTCTAACAGTTTAAAAATGGGATAATTGTCTATAACGCCACTTGAGCCCCCGCAACGCCACTTCGGGTCTGTTTTCACAAAACCCATTTTGTAGAGGAATTGCACTCTATGAAAGGAATCTGCTTAGCAAAATTTGAAGACTGTGCGTCCAATTAATTAAAAAGGCAAAAAAATTATCAATAACGCCCCTTGAACCCCCGCAACACCACTAGGGGTCGATTTTCACAAAACACATTTTGCAGTGTATTTCTACCTATGAGAGGAATCTGCTAACCAAATTTCAAGACTGTGAGTCTAATAGTTTAAAAAAAGAAATAATTATTTATATCTGCCCTTAACCCCCGCAACACCCCTTGGGGTCAATTTTCTCCAAACCCGTTTGTAGCGGATATTTACTCCATGAAAGAAACATTCCTACCAATTTTCAAGCAGGTAGGTCAAATAGTTTAAAACGAAAATATTTATCTCTTACGCACTTATTCCCCTGCAACGCCACTTAGAGGTCTGTTTTCACAAAACCTTCTTATAACTGATCTCTACTCTATGAAAGAAATCTCTTTATCAAATATAAAGACTGTGCGTCTAATAGTTTAAAAATGGAAATAATTATCTATAACGCCCCTTAAGTCCCCTCAACGCCACTTGGGGCAATTTTAACGAAACCCATTTTTAGCGTATATCTACCCTATGAGAGAATCTGCTTACTAAGTTTCAAGACTGTACGTCTAATAACTTAAAAATAGGAATTTATAACGCCCCTTAAACCCCCCGCCCCCGCAACACCCCTTGGGGGTCAATTTTCTCCAAACCCGTTTTGTAGCGGATATTTACTCCATGAAAGAAACATTCCTACCAATTTTCAAGCAGGTAGGTCAAGTAGTTTAAAAACGAAAATATTTATCTATTACGCCACTTAATCCCCCGCAACGCCACTTAGAGGTCTGTTTTCACAAAACCTTCTTATAGCTGATCTCTACTCTATGAAAGAAATCTATTATCAAATATAAAGACTGTGCATCTAATAGTTTAAAAATGGAAATAATTATCTATAACGCCCTTAAGTCCCGCAACGCCACTTGGGGCAATTTTCACGAAACCCATTTTGTAGCGTATCTCTACCCTATGAGAGGAATCTGCTTACTAAGTTTCAAGACTGTACGTCTAATAACTTAAAAATAGGAATTATAACGCCCCTTAAACCCCCCGCCCCCGCAACACCCCTTGGGGTCAATTTTCCCAAAACCCATTTTGTAGCGGATATTTACTCCAGGAAAGAAAATTACCTATCAATTTTCAAGCAGGTAGGTGAAGTAGTTTAAAAACGGATATATTTATCTATTACGCCCCTTAATCCCCCGCAACGCCACTTAGAAGTCTGTTTTCACAAACCCGTTTTGTAACTGATCATTATTCTACGAAAGGAATCTATGTATCAAATTTAAAGACAGTGCGTCAAATAGTTTAAAAATGGAAATAATTATCTATAACGCCCCCTAAGCCCCTGCAACGCCACTTGGGGGTCGATTTTCAGCAAACTCATTTTGTAGCGGATCTCTACTCTCTGAAAGGAATCCGCTTACCCAATTTCAAGATTGTGCATCAAGTAGTTTAAACATGGAAACAATTATTATTAAAGCCCTTAACCCCCGTAACGCCCTTGCGTTCGAATTTCGGAAAATCCTTTCTTAGCTGATGTCTACTCTAATAAGGAACATGTCTACCAAATTTCAAGTCTGTAGGTTGAATAGTTCCAGAGATTTCGTGATTAGTCAGTCAGTCAGTCAGTGAGTGAGTCGCTTTTCTCCTTTATATATATAGATTATTAATATAAATACAAATTATATTTCTCGCTGTTAAGTGTCTTTCTGATAAAACTACAATTCTTCATAAATCCAATACCAGTCAGTTTCTACAATTATATATTTTTTAAAATTTAATTTATTATTTTACTGTTCTTATATTCCTTAAATTTCTACATCTCATAAAAATAACATTACTTTTAAAACAGATTTATAATGATTAATATATTTAGGTAGCTTTACAAATATTTTTTTTTTTATATTACAAACCTTTATATTATGCACATATTAAGTTTATTTTTCTAGTTTTATTCTATTTTCATGCTTTTGTCCATAGCATAAAGGTGTCCTTTACAGGAAGTACCACAATATTAAGAAAAGTATACAACAGTGAAAAATATAATTTGAATCGATATTTCATAATTATCAAAAATAGAGAAATTAATTCAAAAATTCTCATGCTAAAATACTGCATAGAAATGATTCCTAGTAATGTCTGAACAATTGAAAATCC